>JANHFT010007968.1:290522-330712 GCA_032467955.1 Pseudoxenodon macrops | reverse complement strand
TGGATGGATGGATGGATGGATGGATGGATGGATGGATGGATGGATGGACGGACGGACGGACGGACGGACGGACGGACAGACAATCATGGACTTAGAGTTACCATAAGGGCAATAAAAAGTATATTTTCACATATTCCAAGCATCGTCTAATTTTTCCTTCAAACCCCTTAAATTAAAAAAAAAAAACTTTGAGGAACAGAACAGAAAACTTCACAATATACTGTTACTAGAACAATCATTTGATAACAAAGAAAGGAGTAATACAAATAGATTTTCACATGTCTATTTTTTGTTGTTGTCCTCCGTGATAATTGAGCCTTAGCTTTCTGCTATTGTCTAGAATAAGGTGTTGCAAAAACATACAGCTAAAACAGTCTTCCCAACTCAAGGATTTATTATGGCAGGAATTATAGGCAGTTGTAACCCAGTCATCTGGAAAGAATTCAGTGGAACTTGAAGAGCGGAGCTACACTTGCATCACCCACCAAGCTCCAAAGCCCATATTATTTTCTACTGCAGTCATTTGTTAGTCTCCCTTCAGGTTCTCCATCTTGATGTTTTTAAACATCAATATAAGTCAACCCTTGGATGATTCTGCATGGTAAATTCAAACTGCTTGCTTCTGATAGTGCTCCAGTTGTTTCTGAGGTTGACTAAAAAATTTCAATCCAGATGGCAATGGCCCAGCAGTGGGACTAGATTGATGCTCAATCCAGTTTAAAGTTACCTCATACTGGAATTGGTTGTTCCTCCGCTTCTTGCTCTTCCCAGTAAGCAAGCTTTATTGGCTGACCCTCGTGTGTCTCCTAGTACCCCTCCTCTCCTTTTAAAGAATGTGGTGCTTTTTTTCAGTAATTCTTTTTTCCCTGTGCTTTCCCAAATGTTTGCACCACATGAATGCCTTTAGACCCCCTTCCCAAATTCTGTCCTTTGACACGAACGTAGAGACTATTTTCCCTCCTGTTTGTATCATCCTTGCTTCAATAGTACAAACTTTAAAGAAAAGGGAACAACATCGTTCCTTCATTCCGCTATGGCTCCATAGAAACATCATGGCAAAAGGAATGACGGTTCAGCTTCCTTGAAGCAAAGTAGCATGCACTGAAACCTTTTAGCTTTGTTCCAGCATGCCTGCGTTGCAATTTAAACATTGAAACAAAACAAAAAGAAATGGGATCATTGCAGCACAACAGACATGGGATGGTTTGAAAGGAAGGAGAGTGTGTTTTACCCAACCTATTCGGAAACCAAAAAGGTACCCTCTGAGATGGATGAAAGTGGATATCATATGGCAGAAGGTGAAGAAAATAGAAGTGGGCTTAATGGTGATTATTTATGAGCATGGTGGGATCAACTGAAGGGTGGGGGAAGGAAGCTATAATAGCAGCCAGGATAAAATGGTCATTCAAAGTCCCAACAAGCTGTTGGAAGGCAATGGCTGTGCCAGGCTCTGGAGATATCATACCCTGAAATGAAGGGTGAGATAGAACAACAGTTTGGAGGAAGTTAAGATAGGTCATAATGGAAAACAGTACATTCGAAACAGTGGTTCAAAATAATAGTGTGCTGTGCAATTGCAGCTACGTAGCAGAGAGTGGGTTATCTGTTCCTATTCTTAAGAAATGTTGGGTAGCTCAAACTGGCCATAAGGCAAGGTCACCTGAGTTTGTTTCACCTTCCAGTTTCAGTGACTGCCATTCTCAGCTCGAATAGTAAGCCTTCAGTTCTGGTTAACAAACTGCATGCAGTGGAATATTATGAGAGCCAATGTGGCATGGTGGCCAAGGACTATAAATGAAGAGACCTAGTTTCTAATCTACCCTCAGCCTCAGAAACACTCTGGATGATTTTGAGCCAATTGCTGTTCTTCAGCCCAATCTACCGCTTAGCGCTGCTATTAAAGGAACAAATAGAAGGAGAAAGCACTATGTCTATATCCTTGAACTGCTGTACTAAAAGATACGATGTCAGTGAAATAAATAATAAATATGAAATAGCGGTAGGCACCCTCATTAATCCTTTCTTGTAGCTTAGTGTATCACAGCCAAAGTAGTGGTATCTACAGCAGGTCTGACGATCATGTTCCAAAAGGGTAAGTCGTGTTTGTTTTCCTGGTATTAAAATATGTTAAAAGCCACTAATCATCTCACAATTAATTCATCAATTTAGGAAAATGTATCTCATGTGTACAAGAAGACATTATATAAATACAATTATATGAAATACTATCCCGCAAATACAAATTTCAGGGTGGCTTTGAAGAGACTATCCTGTTGCAGTTTCTCAATGATAAGCAGTCTTATACAAATAGTCGATTTGATATTTCAGAAGTTTTGGGGAAATTTTTCCTATTGACCTTTGCCATTCAGGGTAGAGTCAAGATGACTGGGTGGAACTGAGCATTTACCGGCCAGATGCCTTTCCTGACACCATGTGGAGTTCATAGCAGATTTTTTTTTTTCCTTTGCAATTTTCAGGCTGCCACTAATGGAATTAAAATGTCCATTAACAACTGAAGGCACCAGCCTGCATGACTATATGATAAAATCATGTGGTTACTGTCACAGAAAGTTAGCAGTATTAATTCGACACATTGATAGGTAGGGGAAAGAGTTTGTTGTTGTTTAACAAATTGTTCTAAGTACATCTGACTATTGTTCTTTTCTTCTCAGTGGAACCGTTTCTCTGCTTAATATTATTCTGTTATATTGAGTCACAGTTATTTCAAATAAATGGCAAAAAAAAAAAGGCATTAAAGTTAATAGCACATTCACAAGGTTGTTTTTTTTCCCCTCCCCTCAAGTGCTGAAACATCATAAGCTGCATCTTTCTTACCATTCCTATAATTTTGTTCTTGGAAGCCCACATCTTTTTCTGCCTGCCTTTTCTGCACAATGTTATACTGAAGAATACTATACATATTTGAAAAGCTAACTGCCTTTTTTGTTGCAAAATGGGTTTTAAATAGCAGTAACACCCACTAGCTGGTACAAAGCTTCGTACTGTGCATGCAGCTTTTCACTCCAGAACGTTCAGTCTGAAAAGCTGATATTGTGTTAAGTTCCCATCGATCACTGCTGCTGTTACAATATATATATATATATACCATTAGCCACCATTGTTCTTCATGAAATATGGAGCCACATTTAGGACTCAAGTGCACAAAAAAAGAAAGGTATTTGGTGAGGAAAGTACAGATGGATAAGATTTGTATGATTTCTATCTTGCCTGTAATCTATATAGCGTAAAGAGATATACATAATGTTCCTGATTCTTATTTTCTCATTAAAAGCAACCGTGTAAGGTAGTTTAGGCTAAGACAGAATGTACTATGATCCAAAGCCCCCACTTTGGATTTCATGCCTAAGAGAGAACTAGAACTCACAGTCCCCCAGTTTCTAGCCCAGCACCTTAATCGTTAAATCAAACTAGCTAGATAGAAAACTAGAACAAATGAGTAGCCAATAAAGTTATTCTGTCAAAATATTGGTCAGGGGTCTGCTTTGAAATAGTGCAATTTAGCAAGCCTGTATTGCTATAAAAAATTATTTAAAATAAAACAGGCAAGAGTATAACAAAAAGTTAAGGCATGCTGATGGCCTTTGCAAATTGCAAAAAAAGGGGTAGATTTGTGGTAATCTCATGCTTAGTCAATGGGACAACTCGCCACAGCCAACTCACTGGAACAACTCGCCATTGGATAATTTAAAAATGCAATTTAATTACTTAAAATAAAGAAAAAAATATTTTAATTGTTGTCATTTACCGTATATTTCATTCTTTCCCTCCTTTTGCATGCTTTTTTTAAATGATTCTGTTCCACCATTTCTTTGATATTAGCATAATTCTTGTCCCACAGTGAGTTCACTGTGGCAAGTTGTTGATAGACAATTTTCTCACCCACAAATAGTGGGTGAGAAAAAAGCTTCCAAATGAACCTTGGAAAATTAAAAAATCTTAGAGGAGTCTAAGAGTAGTAATGGGTGCAGTTGGAATGTGAACCATAGGGAATGGGCTCAGAGGGAGATTGTTTCAGAGACAATATTATGGCAACTTCTTAAGCTGACATATTGTGTTACTTTTTGTGTTACAATACTATGAAAATACTGTGCTTCTAGAGCAGGAGTCTGCAACCTTAAACACTCAAAAAGCCATTTGGACCCATTTCCCATAGAAAAGAAAACACCGGGAGCCACAAAACACTTCCCGTGCCTGACTATTTCTTGAGCAGCCACAAAACTAGCATATGTAGTTGAATTAGACATTTTGTTTTCTTCCAAAACTTTTCTTTTCTTGGATTTATCCATGGTTGGCCTACAGGGGTTTGAAAAGCTCAATAAATCGTGTGTTGGCAGATGTCGCACATTGGTGGTTGTGACATATATTTTGAGAGACAGGGAGCTGCAGCAGAGGAGTGAAAGAACCACATGCGGCTCCAGAGTCACAGGTTGCTAACCCTTGTTCTAGAGTCTAGAATCTAGACTATTTAATAGAAATTTAATACAATGAGTAACACCTCTGTAGCATTTATGCAGGCTCTTCTATAGTCTAGATTCCAGCTCTTGAAGAGCCTGCATAAGTGCTACAGAGATGTTACTCATTGTATTAAATTTCTGTTAAATATTAAAATAACTCAAAATGCAAATTCATGAGGACTAAGATATACAGTTTATATACTCAGCAGAAAAAAATTAGCCGTGACAGTGTTATGGATTTGGCCTATCTAATCAGCAAAGTGTTTCAGTTTAATTATAATTTAAATATAAATTACAGTCTATCATTGGATGTTTGTGTACTTTATCAAACCTATTTTTGAAATACATTTCTACAGATGTTAGGAATTCCTTGAGGTGTCTGCAAATTCACTATCTCCAATTCATAAATATACTTAGCTGAAACTGGGATAATAAATTTTGATAGCAGTTAAGACCGATACCCTCTAATAAGATTCTTTTTTTTCCCAACCTAAATATAAACATCACTGCCTAATTAGGCTTACTCTCGGGCAAAGGATCACTTAGTGGCAGGATCTCTGATGCTTAATTTGGTAAAATGCTGCCAGAACAGCTTAGTGAAGGAATAATAGCGATAGAGGAAGGACAAGCAGAAAGAAAGGGCATTGTACCAATGAAAGTGTAGACCACTGCTAGATAGCTCATCCTCCAAGAGACCCTTTGTATACCTGGAATCATCTTACTCCCAAACCTCAGACCTATCCAGAGGTGGGTGTCACATAATGTAACAACCAGTTTGCCCAGAACCGAAAATGTGAGTGTGTGCCTTCAAACACACGGCGATTATATAGGACGGGATAGCGCTGGGGCAGGTGGGCAGGCCCAGCTGCTGGTTGCAACTACCGGTTCACCTGAACCAGTCCAAACCAGCAGCAGCCAACCTCTGGACCTATCCCTATTTCCTTGACCTCCTTTTAGAGGGGACTAAGTACATTTTATAGCCTAAAAGGATGAGCCATCCTCAGTAAGCAAATAGAGACCCTAAGGAATGGATCCTGAAAGAGAAAAGATATACCGTACATTGTAATCAGAAAAGGGCTTTTAGTGAAGGAAAGAGAAACCACGAGAGAACACCACTCAGCTGCGGTTTAATAAGCAGCACTGAAATTCACATATTCTGAAATGGCTCTTGTACCCAGTGACTTTTAGTGCTTTTGTTCAACAGAGCCGAGCAGTCCTTCAGATTTGCCAACAGATGCTTGGGAGCACCTGGGAGAAATATCCTGGCTCTTGTAGCAGGAACAGCACCCATCTTTTCTTGTTGTTGTTGTTGTGGTTTTGAGGATTGCAGCTGCTTTAAAGAGTTGCAGACAGAGGCAACCCATGTGTTCCTGCCTGCCGTGAAGCCTCTTTTCAGAACTAAATCGGAAGCGCTGCAATCTGACAGCTAAAGCCGATTTTACAATTTCATGTCTGAGACAAGGGTATTTCTAAAACGTTCCTTTATGAAGGGATCGACAGTAAGCTTTTTAATGTTTATTTTAATTGAATGTAATGATGGGGAGGGGGGTTATTAACCAAGTGTGTCTCCAGTCTTTATGCCCGTGGTTGATTGTGCAGTTGACAAACAAAGGCGTTTTGAAAAGCCACCGAAGGCCCAGTGTAAATCAGTTTGCCCTTTCCCCCATACAATAGTCAATAGTACCCAGAAGGAGCTGTGCGCTGTGGCACTGTTGCTCCTTGTGCCGCAGCCAAAGGAGTATTTGGGGACATGCTGGAAGATATAATAGGAATTCTACAAGGGTCTGCCAAGGGCAATTTTATCTCAGCCGGTTTTATTCCCTTTGACAGGCTCAAGTATTTATTCGGACTTGAAATCATAAAAGAGACATTTACCATAACATGAGTACAAATATGCAGTTATAAATTATATCCCCCCTGCTCTCTTTATTTAAGACAGATTTTTCTATGTCCTTGTCAAATGGCAACATTTCCTCTGAACACTGGCTTCCTGAAACTGGCTTCCAGGGAAATTTGCCAATGTTTTTTTTCCCCCCTTCAATTGGATGATCAGAAATGCCAAACAAATTTCCTTGATGGGGCCATTTCTACATCATTAGCAACCTTCCCAAGCAATACATAGGCACATGCTGAGTAAATAAACTTGGCCCGTAGCCCCAAAGTACCAAGCAGGTTGCTTGACTTATATCTGTGTATGGTTTCTGTGATAGATATGCAGGGCATATCCAACAGCAAGCTACTTGTGGCATTTCACAATAGCAAAATATATTTCCCCCACTCCCGCAATAACTACTTGCTCATCTGAAAGCAGAGGTTCATCTTTTTTTTCCCCTGCAATTAACAGAATATATGTTCAAAGCAAGCGAACAGGCAAAACATGCAAATTGCTGCACATCTTTCAGGTATCACTTGACAGGGCTGGGCTGAGCCTTGTTTGCCGGGTGATTTGTAACCCTTTAGGTAGTAAAATTCCACATGTTGTTAGGAAGAGCTTCCAACTCAGCTCCATCCAGTCATCCTGACTGTACCCCATATTAAGGAATTACAGGGTCATAAAAGGGAATTTTAGGTAGCATCTTCTGTTGCTGTTCTCCTTGGTTTTTCTTCCATTCTGTTTTATTTCTTCTCATGATCCTTCCAGTGCAATTATCTTTTTTCTCCTTAATCCTCCACTCATCCCAAATTTTTCCTCCACCTCCTCCTCTCCCTGGTTTCTTCTAAAATGAGAATGGGCAATGACTGTGGAAAAGCTTGAAATAGCAAAGGATTTTTATTTATATTTACGTGTAGTTTTCTTTTTACTCCTCTTTTTATTCCAGACTGGGAAAGAGAGATCATTTTAAATTCACTCTCATTTTCCTTTTTGATAAATACTGCCTTTGAATGAAAGGGTTGCTGAGAGTTGAATGATACAAAAACAACTGAAACAGAGCTCTGATATTTTGTAAATGTTACTTCTAATTTTTCTCTTTATATAAATGAAAGAATCTAGTTCTTAAGATGAGTATGACCATTTTGAGTATTTGTTAAAGCAGAGAGGCCAAGTATAAATGAAATAAACAGATATATTTTGATAACTAGCTTTCAATCTTTTTAAAGGTTTTTGAAATACATTTGTTTTTAGTAACAAAAAAAAATTTAAAGGGTAATGGGTCAAATGAAGGGATAATAGATAATAGATAGATAATAGAAGATCCAAATATCTGCATTTTAAAATGATAAATCTTCTGCATTGGCATTCTCCATGCTGTTGTTGTTAAACACAATGACATCAAACTACCCTATTAAATTATAATTATCCCACACCTGTGTAACCCAGTTGAGTGACAAGCCAGAAATGAAAAGTTCTGCAGCTTTTCTAGAAGCTATTCAGGCTAAGCATCGACAAACCTCTTGGGAGAATAATTCTTCATCTGTGTGCAGTATGTGAAAAAAAGCCTCTGTGTTCCTTTTATGTAGGGTTCCATAAATTATACATAAAAAGTCTGAGAAAGTTCTAAGTGCATATTTGGAGGGAATAATAGAAGCCAAAGTGCTCTAAGTTTATTCATACTGCATGGTGTACTGAATTTATATTGCTTTTGATATGTCTCAGTAACCCTCAGAAACATTAAATTAAAATGTGACATTTTGTTATGGGCTAGGCTAGTTTTAAACCCTCACAGTTGTATTCCTTTTAAAACTTTTTTTTTTAGTTCCAAGTAGGTAAGGCAGATTTAGTATGGAATCTGCTACTTGGTTTTATTTGTATTTACCGGTTTTGTCTGTTCAGATAGACTTGACATTTTCTCAGGCCTGGTGATTTCATTGATTATTTCCTTGCCTTTTGTAATTCATCCCTCTTATTTAACAAAGTCCATCTTCTCTTGAGAATATCCGCTTGCTGAGCTATATAATATGGTCTCAGAAGTCAAGCAAAAAATTAGTAAAAGAGAATTTTGGGAATCGTAGGCACAACAAAATAACTTCTCTGTATATTCTGGTCCTTGGACAGCAAAGGTGACTAACAAGCAAGTACTAAGCGTAAAACACCAGGCATGCCAATGAGAAGCAAAATCACAAAACTATGTCTCACTTGTTTTTGCCATGTTATATGGGCAAATTAATTGGAGAAAGCAATTATGTGTGTAAGAATTAGCGGTAAAAGGAATCGAGGCCACCAAAGAACATGGTGGCTGGACATCATCAAAGCTGACACCAACCTAAGTGCAGAGCAACTCAAAAAACTAGTGTAAGATCAGAAGACATGGAGACCTGGTCCATAGAATCACCAAGAGTTGACACATCATCATTGTAGGCTTCAGATTCAGTCACAAAAGTTATTGCATAATGAGAAGTAATTAGGAGATGAGGAAAGAGGTTCCAGCTGATGAGGAAGCCCGCTGTGGTGCCTTCAAAAAGTTTCTCTTAACTGGTTCACTACAGGTGACACAACAACTGTGACATCAAATAAACTGAATAGCATTGGCAGAAAGCTGATTTGGAAAGCTCTACCCATGTAATGGTTAGCTATCCGTCACTTACCCATGTAATTAGTAACACAATGTCATCTTTGTAAAACTCAACTTTATTGCCATTTAGCAATAACAGTAGCACTTAGACTTATATACCACTTCACAGTGCTTCATGGCCCTTTCTAAGTGGTTTACAAAGTCAGCATATTGCCCCCAACAATCTGGGTCCTCGTTTTACCTACCTCTTTTGTTTTATATCTGAGCCTTGAGACACAGTAAGTAGGCAGAGACAATGGTAGGACGACTTTTTCTGTGATTTTTATTACAGTGTAGGGTGATTTTTATTACAGTGTAGGGTGAACGAATGATTATGACTGCAAGGTGTTTATTAATGGCAGATGGCTCAAGAACAATTCTAGATTTCATCAGAGAACATTCAGTAATATTGAATTCCGCATCCTCCAAATTCTGTAAGGGTGGGAAACATATTTCCCAGTAATGTGGGAAATATCTGTATTTGCTCTGGATATGGTAACAAAGATAATCAGACTTTATCCATAATAAAGAATGTGACATATACATTTTCTTAGAGCAATTGTCCTATTCACTGTAATGGGGACTTGAAGTTTCTAGGTGATTTTCAAAGTCTTAAAAAGGATTTGACAAGAAAGTGAGTGAGATGGACGCCTTCAGTCCACTCTGTTCTATGATGTAGTTCAACACAACAGTTGGTAAGGGAATGTTATGTTTGTTTTTTCTTCAAATACCTGGCAGAGCAAGCTATTAGTTTATTGTGTGTGATGACCTGGTAGAAGTATCCTAACACAGGAGAGGACTCTTGAGAGTATCAATCTGTTTAGTATTTTATGTAAAGATTTCTTATTCCAAAATCAGAATAATGAGAATACAGATAGTCCTTGACATAGCAACAGTTCACTTAGTGATCGTTCAAAGTTACAACATCAATGAATAAAGTGAGTTATGGCCACTTTTCACACTTATGACCATTGCAGCATCCCTATGGTCATGTAATTTACATTCAGATGCTTGATTCACATTTATGACGGTTGCAGTGTCCTGGGGTCATGTGAACATCTTTTGCAACCTTCTGACAAGCAAAGACAATGGGGACACCAGATTCACTTAACAACTGTGTTAACTAATTTAACAACTGCAGTGATTCACGTAACAAATGTGGCAAGAAAAGTCGTGAAGTAGGACAAAACTCACTTAACAAATTTCACACTTAGCAACAGAAATTTTGGTTCAATTGTGGTCGTAGGTTGAGGACTACCTATAGTTGAAGAAAGCCTCCAACTTTGAATGATTGCTGGCTGGCTATTATTATTTTTTTGTACTTTTAAGTATCCAGAGTGAAATTTTGAAATAAATCTTACATGAAAACTTACTCTGTAGCTTTTGATTTTGTAAGCACATTATCTACATACATTTTTTTAAAAATCATAATAGGTAGGCAAGTGTTTGTTTTGTTATTAAAGTTTAGAGACTGCTAGCATAAATTTTTGAGGAAGAGATTCTGAGTTCATCCTTTTACAGCTGCACTGGCAGATGGTTCTCACCATACCCTGAAGAATTGGATTGTGATGCAGGTGGAAAGGGTCTATAGTTTGAGGTTCTCGTTTATCAATTTCTTTTTATCTTTCAGTAAAGATGGAGTATTATGAAGCCAGCTATTTCCAGTTTCTGGAAATTCAGTGTGCTTTTACCATGTTCAGATTTCAATCTATGCCTTTCCTTTCCTTTAACAAGACAGTATTCTAACATTCCTTTGGAAGAATGCCTTTGTGCATATGTTTGCATTGCGTACAAGACATTGTTCATTATTTCTTACATTGTCCATTGTATAAAGATTTAAGTGAGGTGTCTTTCGTCCATTATTTCAAAGCATCATTACAGTAAACCCACTGATCATAGAGACCATTCCCCTCATACTGTAATATTTTCAAGAAATTTACAAGAAAACCTGGAAGGGGATTGTTAACAAATGTAAACATTTTAGATGTTAGATTTTTAACATTGCACATTGTAACTGCCTTTAGCTAAATGGGACAAATAATATAATTCATTAAGGTTATTCTGGTATTAATTTTGAATGGCATAACTTATCCCAGAAATGAGCTTTGTATTTTCATTTTCCTTCCTTATTATTCTATATTTCTTTTGCGTTCCTGGATTCAATGCTTCCCTCCAAAATCAGATTCTGACCAGAGATCCTGGTTTGTAACCAGGAATTAAACTATAGTTTCTGTTTCAAAGCCAAGTTTGGGGTGTAATTTATCAATATAAAAAAGCCAATCATACTTCCAAATTTACCACCATGCTGTAACATGAAACGTCTTTCTATTTTCACCCACATTATACAAATAATTCTCAACTTATAGCCAATAAATTAGTGACTGTTTGAAGCTACATTGAAAAAAGTGACTTATGACCATTTTTCACATTTAATGACCATTGCAGCATCCCTGTGGTTGCATGATCAAATGCTTGGCAACTGGCATGTATTTATGACAGTTGCAGTGTCCTGGGGTTCTATGATCACTTTTTTTTTGTGACAAGCAAAGTCAATAGGAAAGCCAGATTCGCTTAACAACTACCAGTATGTTTCTAACTTAACTATGGCAAGAAAACTCATCAAATCAGGCAAAACTCACTTAACAACTGTCTTGCTTAGTAACAGAAATTTTGGGCTCAATGGTGGTTATATGTTGAGAGCTACCTGTACTTTTGAACCTGAAGAAAGTATCCTTTGTCAGACCTTAATATATTTCAAGAGGAGAGGGAAAACGAGTGAAACTATGCAACAATTTAATGACAAATGTTAATATTAGCTTTTTTTTCATTTGTCATGAACTTCCAAACAGAGCAGTCAGACAAACTCCTAATGTTACCTGTATGTTTGTTTATATATGTGTGTGTGACACTACAGATACTCTTTGACTTAGGACCATTTGTTCAGCAACCATTTGAAATTACAAGGATGCTTAAAAACTAGAATTACAACCCAGACCTGAAATTATGGATGTTGCAGTACCCCTTGCAGTCACGTGATCAAAATTGCAGTCACGTGATAAAAAAAAGCCCCAGGACCTTCAGTAGCCTCAGCCCCATCCTGAGGCCCTGACTTCATCTCGTTTTGGAAGACTTCCTTCTCCAAATCACAGTTTCCATTTCTTCTCC
Source organism: Pseudoxenodon macrops (assembly GCA_032467955.1). Lineage (NCBI taxonomy): Eukaryota > Metazoa > Chordata > Lepidosauria > Squamata > Pseudoxenodontidae > Pseudoxenodon > Pseudoxenodon macrops. Next base: position 318,582 of record JANHFT010007968.1, on the reverse strand, counting down.
AGATTGTGCACCCCTTTCTCATGAGTCTTTGAGAGAACCAGAAGGTTTCCAAGGAATTCACGAGAATGGGGCATGAAATTTGGAAAAGGAACAGCAGAAGAGGCTTGGAGAATGGCCTGAAATCACCTCAGAGAGATGGTCTTATGCAGTCAGCTGTTGTCTCATGCAGGCCAGGCACACCTGTCAGTAGCAGGAAAAAAACAGTGAAGGTTGTTGGGGCATGACACATCCTGTGGAGCACATAGTAGCTGGGAGCAACTGGGTCCTTTCACAATGGTGCTGCAATGGCTGGTCACAATGGGGAGCTTGAGGTGGCATTTATCAGTGACAGCAGTAGCCCTGGGTCTGAAGTAAATGCCTAGGGGCAGTAGCAGCTGGCTGAGACTGCTGAAGGCCCCAGGTCTCTACTTTAGCTTCAGCCCCAGCACTTCTGCTAATGACTGCCACTTTACAGAGTGCCCAAAAGGGCATAGCTCTGGGATAAGGAGACATAAGGAGACACTGCTTGACCAAGTAAGGCAACTGAGGCTTCCCAGGGTGTGGCAGCTTTAACGCCACAGTGCTGGACTGGGGTGGCTGAGACTTCCACAGGCAGCTATGGCTTTGAGTTACATTACAGTCTATATCCCTGCCACCAACTCATGTGTGTCTTATGTTGGGCATCCCTGGGCCCCTGCACTTCTTACCTAGGACTCCTACTGCTTAACGATCCCTGTTCTTGGTTTCTGGTCACTAAGCAATGCAGTCATGTGATGTCTTGCTTTACTACTGCTTCAATTATCGGTAGAAATTCAGGTCTGAATTGTGGCTGTAAGTTGAGGACTACCGATATCTTTTGGATGACTCTGAAATATATTTTCTGCAGAACAATATTCTCTTCAATTTTCAAAATAACTTTGCAGGTTCCTTTCACATTTTTAGGCCAAGTTATGATATACCCAACTGGAACCACAGAAATTCTCAGTTTTCACCTTATTTTCTAAATGTGCAAAAAATGAGATATCCATTTTTAAAATAATTTATTTCTAAAGTTTGAATGACTAAAGAAATGTATTAAACTACCTTCCACAACTTACATCTTTGCACCACTTTTAATACACTTTGGTTGTTCCATGTTTTTAAAATTGGTATTTATTTTAAAGACTTACCATAAACATTAAAATTTAATGCAATAATATATTGCAGTCCTTATTACTACTGCTATTACTATTACTACTGTTTTTATCATTCTTATTTTATTTTTTGTGAGGTAAGATTAGAAACAACCCAGCAATTCCTAATTATACCTAATGAAAACTATTAGAGTAAACTTTAAAAAATATTAATGCGGCAATTATAAAAACTGACAGGAACAAATAATCATATTTAGTGAGTTTAATAGAACTTTTAAAAATTCTTCAAAGGAAAAAGAGTGTCTAGGAATTCTCCAGGCACACTTTTGAAACAACTACCCATAAAAACAAGGTTTTAACATCTTAAAAGGTAATGTTTATATTGAAATAGGAATTGCAGTTAACATATACAAAATTAGTAAGTTGCATCCCCATCCTAAAACCAGAAAACTTTATTTTTCTTAGAAAGAAAATAACATAATTGACAGGACTCTGTTCTTTATTTATATAAATACTTTTCACTATACTTTCCAACTGATCAACTCCATATCTAAATCATAGTATCTGGTTAAAAAAATATTATGTCTTCCCATTCTTGTCAGGAGAATACTTCAAAGTTTCCAGGTAAGTTTACTTCCAAAAAAGCCCTAAGCCCACGAAGCCCTAAGATATTCAGTGGAATAAAAACAGGAGGTTTGGGAGATAACTCAATTAACTAGTTAATTCTGTATAACTTACTGTCACAAATTGGGTTGCTAGTCAGAAAGTTTCTGCCGTAGGTAAGACTGTCAATTTAGGTTATTTAATATCAAAATGAAGCAGCATTCCTTGGCTGGAACATATCTTATAGAAGAAGAAAGTTAAATGCTTTCTTCGGAAAAGTAGGAGACAAACACCTACAGGTAAAGGATCCCAGAAAATACATATTATCATTGCACTGTTTATGAACTCTGCTATGAAATGCTAGAACTACACTAAAAAAAAAACTACACGTTCCAGAAACACAAAAGATTACATTTACTTGAAGTCTGTGGGTGTTTTAATGGAACTTCCTTGTTAAAAAGTCTTGTATTCAGAGTGTGTATGTGTGTATTTGTTTAAGGTCTCTGTGGGGTGATATGGATGGCTGCCACATGCTTTTCATACATTCCAAATTACTGCCATAGCAAATCCCACCACCTATTACCACAGACTTGTTTTCTGCTCCTTCTCTCCCTACACCATACTCTAAATAACCAACTTCCAAGCCAAAACTAGTTAGAAAACAAAGATGTGCTGAACATTAGGTGTACACTACAGAATCTTGCTTTAGGGCTGTTTTTTTCAATCTCATCTCAGCAGGAGTTCATATTTCCCCCACTGTGTGAAAATCTTGGAAGAGCCAAAAGTTTTCTTCCACATCTTTAAGCCACACTTGACAGATGGTAATTTATTTCTCCTGAATGCTTTTTCATGCCATGTATTTTTGCTTGTAATGAAACTTGAAATAGCACCGCAAATAAACGCAAGGGAGGCAGCAGGTACCAACGTCGAAAGCAGTTCAGGGGAATGTGGTTCTTGTGCTAACATCAGAAATGTATAGTCTCTGTATTCATAGATTGATCTTGGATACAATCGTTGCTCCTACGGACAGACTAATTTTGAATCCAGGAGGAAATTTTTATAAGTTTTATGTAAAACATCTAAAGCATGCCACCCTATGCCACTTACAGGGGAACCACAAGGGAAGAGAGCTGTGTCTCTGTTCTTGCTGGAGAGCACTCAAGAAGCATCCGATTGGCCACTCTGAAAAATAACATGTATTTGCCTATGTGTACAATTATTCATAACCCTCCATTTTACAGAGATGATCTTGAATAGGGGAAACATAAGAACTGTTAAGTACAGTAAATAACAATTCAGTCCTGAGAAAGAAGAAACTCTACCTTGATTCTGTTTATTATAAGAAGATGAAAAAAGATCAAACTCCGGCCAGCTTTCAAGGATCTTTCAATATATGCTATTTTAAAAAAAGGAGACTTCAGGTAGTTCTTGTGCTGCCTGTTCCCTGCCTGGCTTTTCTGAAAGAGATGACAGCAGTTTTTAGTACCAATCAATAGAAATACAATCAAAAACCATTTACAATCTAACTAACTAAGGCAGCCTAGGAGCTTCAGAGCTATGGGGATTAAGTATGTTTTGAAGATCGTCTAACACTCAAAGGATTGGAGATTTTTCTTAAGTCTAAAGACAGGATGTTACAAAGAACAGGGTCAACCGCTGACAAGGTAAGTCATCTAAAATGTTAGACTGAAGTAGGCCTTGGCCTGATGCAACAGGGCTATTCTAATGCTACTATATTAAATGATGTGTATTTCTTCAAATATATTTTTCACGAGAACTGATAGAGATTGTTGATTAACTTATCGGCAACTTCACTGATATGTCTTCGCTTTCCCTGCATATTCGGAGCTGACCAATTTTGGTAGGCACCCAATCCATAGAAAAAGTAAGTTGCATTGCTCTGTTTGTAAATCTATTGAGCTGATGGGCATATTTGGAACTCTGAGATCATGTTGTGGACATTGTCATGCAGAAAAGACTCGTGTATCCTCTACGACAGCAGTCCCCAACATTTTGGGCACCAGGGACTAGTTCCAGGGGGAAAGTTTTTTCCGGGGACCAGAGGGGGTGTAGTTTCAGGTGCTGCCTGTATCCCATGGATGGGGCTTTGTTTATTTATGCGGGCCAGTTTCTGACATGCCACTCCACAAACCAGGGGTTCGGGACCCCTTCTCTAGGATACCTTGACCACTTCATATTTTATTTGATCATTTAGACATATTTGCAAATAAAGCATTAGATGTGGTTTGAGCCTACCATTCTTATTTCATTAGAATGTTTCAGAAGAGACTATGTTGGAGGTTAGTAATTTACTTTACAGTAAGCTGGCTTCCCGCTTAATTATTAATTCTTATAAAAAAACAATCTTTAAAAAGAAGTTGGTGGGACCAACTCCAAGCCTTAAGAGAGGCATCTATAGGCACAGTGCCAAGGGATACCTTTACGTGGTTAGCATCAGAGGTGGTATTCAGCCAGTTTGGACCAGTTTGGAAGAACCGGTAGGAGCGACTGTGGGTGGGCTCATCCACCCACCCACCCTGGCAAAATGCCATCCTATTTAGCCACGTTGTCAAGGCTGAGCTCATGCGCAGAAGGCCTGTGTGCAAGCAAAGCGTATGCGCAGAAGGCCAGCTGCATGCCCAGAAGGTGCGCAGGTGCAAAGAGCATGCGCGCCCATGGCAAACCAGTGGTAAGAATATGTGAAACCTACCACTGGTTAGCATCTCCACTCTCCAAAGTCTTTTCCCATCATAAGTAGTCCTGCAATATCAGTTTTTTGTTGCTTCACTGCATAGCAGTTCACGACAAGAAAAATATTGGTTGACTAGCTACAGTCCTTTGAATTATGCGATCCATGTTGATCAGGCAAAACCTCTTGTTTGTACAAAACCTATTTTTAGAATACCATTTTAGTTTCCTTGGCAAAAGATAACCTTATATCCTTCAGTAAATGTATCTACAGTTATACCATGCCATCACATTATGCTATACCATACCAATTATGCCCCTATCACAAGGAATAGGAGAATAAAAACTGTCAGTGTATATCTTCTTTACTAAAGAACGGTGTAAGATATTCTTGCTGGGATTGAGAGAAGCTCCTTTTGTGGCACAAATGTCCTCCATTGTTGTCCAAAATTAAATGCATTCACTTACAAAAGCACAACTGTAGCAAAAATATTAGCATGCAGATGCTCTGGTGTTTTGTTAATGCATTTAATTAGACACAATGTCTTCATTGTTCTTTTTCTTTCTCTCATGTAATGAATGCGCATTATGGTATAGAATTTGGTTAGTGTTAACAAGTAAAATTATATTTTTTCATAGAATCTTAATATCTGATTTTTATTTCAGCCTCATAGTGTCTGTGTAACAAAATGTGTGCTCAATTACAATTATATTAACATATCCATTCTAATTTTATACTTTTAGAGTCAGCAAAAAAGTGGCTGAAGTTAAGGAAGGTGGCAGAAATATTATTAATGAACATGGCCTTTGGTTCCAAAGCCTTAATTGGGGCTGTCATGATGAAGCAAAACTAATTTTAATGCCATATTTCATGCAATTAAAATTGGCAGCTGTTATTGAGTGAAGCATTGCACCTTAAAATATGAGTGACAGTCAGAATTTTTAAAAGGCTACTGCTATCTTGATTGGATGTTGTCACTACTGCAAATAGGGCAGCAATTTATCAGTTCCAAATGAGGAACACACTGTGAAATCACAAAGAAATGTTATATTGTACATTTAGAATGTTAATATAATTTACTGCCATAGGCCGGGTATTAATAACTTGAAATGCTTTCTGCGATGATGAGGGTTCTCACAAATGTTCATCAGTCAGGCTCCATTGCTTCTTCATAACAAACTGAAAAGCACATGGAACCATCAGGAAAAAAATGGAGCATAGGTAAAAGCAACAGAAGCAGCCACATGTGCCTTATCGTTTTTTAAAGAAATGCCAGGTATTAGTTTGCACCCTGTGATAATATTGGTGGAAATCAATCACATCAGGAAAATCAGCATTTGGGTAACGGACAGGAAGTTTGATGGGGTTTTGTAAAAGGATAAAGTCTTGAAATTTAATAAAGAAATATATAGTACATTTAAATATGATCCATCTTAAGTTTTAAATTGGGAATCATTAGAAACTTCTGGTAATAGTTTACCTGAACAATTACTTAAGGAACATTGTCTTTCTAACAAATGACTTCAAGTGAATAAATAGATTCACATCAGCTTGTGTGATTTATAGGTTTATATTATATATATAAATTATAGATATAAATTGTATATGTGTCTTACGTTCAGTAAAAGGCAGATCTGTTTGCAGTTGCATATAATCTATGGTTTTTGTGTGAAGCAGCTAACTCAAGGCAAGGGGAAGAAAGCACCATTGTTCTAACATTCTGTTTTTCACAGGCCTGTATTCATATCTCATCCTTGTTGTTTGCAGGAGAGGCAGATGTGAACCAGAACAATGGGACCTCCACTAAGAGCAGAGCGGTGACAGACTCCAAGGGCACAGCGGATCCGAAGAATGCCTGGAAGGAAGCCAACCCAGCTGACACAACTGGTCGCCCCCATTTGGTCCGCCTCTTTTCCCGAGATGCCCCAGGCAGAGAAGACAACACCTTCAAAGATCGGCCCTCTGAATCAGATGAGCTGCAGACCATTCAGGAAGACAGTGCAGCAGCAGCTTCTGAGAATTCGGATTTGATGGCTTCACAAAAACGCTCCTCTTTCCGGCATGGTTCCAAACTTGCAACTGCAAGTACCATAGACCATGCTAGACATGGATCTCCACGAAGATACAGGGAACCAAGCCTACTTGATTCATTGGGCAGATTCTTTGGCGGTGACAAGCATTATCCGAGGCGGGGCAAGGTGAGCTCAGAGGAAAGGAGAACAGATTAGCAGCAAGGAATCTAAAAGGAGGGTGGGGGGAAAATCACAAGAACTGAATAATCTCCAAAGAGCAAGAATTGGCTTAGCCAAAAAAAGGATGTTATCTATCAAGTTCTAGTACAATGTTGGTTATTAGTCCGATGTTTAAAATAGTGTACTAGGAAATATCCCTACAAAAAATAGAATAACCTTGAGTTGACTAGAAACATTCTCTTGTCCTTAATCTTCTAACTGGATGCCTCAGTTTTGGTTGTCAGGATTTTTCAGAAATCAGGATCTTTGTTGCTCACGTGTTGTAAAACTCACCCTATGTATATTGAGAAAGGTGTTAGTCTTCTGTTGTTGTTGTTTTTCCTCCTATCCCACTGCTTGCAGAGTTTCTGAAAGCCTGGAGAACAATCCTAGAATGTTTGTAATTTGATGCGATACTTCTATGATATCTTTCTATACGGTGACTTTGATTTAAAGTGTATTAGTTTAATGTCTGTTTTTTGTTCCTGTGGACAATTCCATGGCACTAGGCAGCATTTAGAAGACTATTGTAATGCAGAGCAAATGTGAAATCCAGTCAAAGCCTGATATTCTCTTTTCCCTCAGACAGAATGAAAAGTGTGGCAAAATTTAGACCATGTCTGTATTAAGTATGTTTAACTGCACTTTTGATGAACATCAATTTTGAGGTGGAACATGAGAAATAACTTTCCTTACTTTTGAGTGGGGGTGGCAGTAGCAAATATCATGCCCCTATGTAAACAATAGGAATGGGTATCTTAATGAGGATAAAGAGAAAGCTAAACGAAGGTGCTGATATACAAGAAAAGCATTTGTTTGCCTGTTGTTTCATCTTTTAATGTTATATATCACTGTAATGTTTTTTTCTAAATCATTTCATTTTTGGCTCCTAATTTTAATTACTATTTAAATTGCTTTCTGGTTGGATAGATTCTTTGCAGTGTAGAATAACGGTACTAGAGGGCCAGCAAAGTGTAGAACACGTCATTTGTATGGAAAAAGTCAAACCAGTTGCATGTCCTGACCAAACTGGAAGGCATTCCTTAACCTACAGCCCAAACAAGCAATGCCAGTCAGTTACTGCGGACAATGTTGGGTTTGCTAATGGCTCAGTAGTCTGAAGAGCAGCAAGGCAGTTTCTTATATTGCTGTAAGAAAAGCCATGTTGGTGTATTTTATTCCATTCTATATCTTTAGGCAAAAAAAATATTTTCTCTGTCACTGTATCTCTTTATGTGCTCAACCATTGATTTCCACAATGTAGATTTATATCTACTGTCCGTAAATTAAATTCAATAGTGGTTTTATTGTTGTTGCTTTGCTGTTCTTTTTCAAATCTTATTTGGGGGAAATAGGGAAGCCTTAAGATATTTTAGTGCATCTCAGTTCTAAATACTTCAGCTGGGATCGGAGAGTATGAAACTTAGCACACTATTGAAGATACAGGTGACTATTTCTACGAGTAATTCTTTATATTATGGTACTTGGCAGCCAGAACTAGGAGTTTGGGTGCTATAACTCTCTTTTTTTAATAGGATGTTGAATTGCTTCACAGTCTAGCTCTTGTAAAGGGGACTCACATTATATATTAGACAGCTTTGAAAGAGGAGAGCAAGAAAGTAGTTGCAAGAACAATCAACTGTAGTTAAAAAAAACTCTCCTAAGATTCTTTTTCAGAGGAATTCTGAAACTCTGTGTATTATTACAGTGTTGCCCAAGCTGATGAATGGCCCCTGTTGTATATACAGAAATGTTTTGTAGTGGCAAAACTGACTGATATGGCTTGCCTGTAATATTACCTATTTATGATCGATGAAAAAAACCATTATGATAATCAGTCAGTCACGATTTTGAGACAGCATCTTTCACAAAGTTTCATTTCAAGCAGAGTGGTAGGGAATTAAATCTGTTTCAAGCTGTAGATGGCTCTGTATTGAGCAATAACTGCTGTTTACCTTGTACAGTGCATTTGTATACAGACAAAAACAGTTTTGTATGATACATGATTGTTTTGCATGGTTGATTCATAGCTCACTGTTGTCAGTTTCCATTGCCTTCACTGATGCATTTCAATTGTCACAACCTAAAACTCAGTGCCTCAAGGACAGAAACTAAAAAGCTATAAACAGTTCCAAATATTGTCTAGCTGGAACAGAACATCTGCTTTTAAATGCTGGACTGTCGGTATTTGAGACAAAATCATTAACAAATGGCTATGCCATTGTGAAACAGTGTTATTCATTCTCTGAAATAATAACGCTGATAATGAAAAAGTATCCTAGGAATCCATTCCAGGAGAAACTCAATGCTGGAAGTTAATTCAGTAAGTGCTCTAAACTTTTGTTAATACTACATGTGCATGTTTATGCTTTTAGGAAAACACAGAATTATTATCATCCTAGACTTTCTTGACTTTTGTGAATGGCAGAAAAGGATTTGTCCATAACTATGTCAGAATTGCCGGAAATATACTGTATCCCTCTTATTAAATGTGTCTAGATATTGTATATAAATAGTCAACACAAACAAGCACTGTACATTTTGAAAGCATCTGGAAAATGAAATCTTGCTGCCCTTATATTGCATCTTGTATTCAAAGAAGAAAATTTCTGGGCAATCAGAATCTGGAGGGAGCAAACTCACTGTCTATCCTGAGAAGTAATTCAGACAAGAAAAACACTCTTGAGTACACACTCCATCTTTATTATAAAGTTACATTAATGGAATTCTTGCCTGTCGGAAAGTACATATCTCCCCCTCACTTTTGCAGTGCAAGAAACTAAGGAAGGTCCTTTCTGAGGTGTTTATCATGCATCTCTGCCTTTTGTGGGCTCTGCTGCCTCTTATTTAATCATTCTTCCACCTGACACCCAAGGTCATTCCCACATACCATGATACTCAGAGACCTCTCTTCAAATGGAACAACAAACTAAAATTACGACCATATACCTCGGTAAAACTTCAGATCCTATTTACATGAAAAGTATTTTGGATTTGTAAAGTTATAAGACAGGAAGAGCTTTCTCAGCTACCCAGAAATGTTATCTAAAGCTAGTGGAAAAGGATTCCCAGACTTCAGTGTAAGTTAGGATGATGGTTAGAGGAATATGCTAAATCTCTTCCCCAAGCAATGCAATCCTAGTTTATATAACTGATCTGCCCACATCAGTGAATGTTGGAATGCAGACACACAGTAACCCTTTTGTCCAGAGAAGTTGTTGACATTCAGTGAAAGAGCATTATAAATTCTTTGCAAAGAGACATTTTCTTATTAATATCCAGGGATGAAAAAACACATGTTTGAATAATAATATGCTTTGTTTAAAGAGAGTGGGATGGAGGAAAGCCTGAAGAATACTTACTTTGTTTCTACCTCCTCTTCATCATTGCAGGATGCAGATTCTCTGCTACCTTGTTATTTAAGAAACATGAAAGGAAGAGATAGGAAAATAATAAAAGACATGAAACTGAATATATAACTATGGGCTCCTTTGTGGCAGGACACAAATCACCTATATATCATCTTAAATATATGCATAGTGAGAAATTACAGTTAATAGAGAACAAATCTGAGGTTTGAAATTGTTGGTCCGATTGTCATATAAGTTGACCTCAAATCACCTCTATGATATATTTTTAGTAAAAATTAAGCAACTGCATCATTAACAACCACATTTCCAAAGAAACCCTATGGACTGAATTTTATGGAATGTCAAAGGATAGGCGCTTTCCCAAAGATGCTTTTCACCATTAAGGAAGATAAATTTGTCTAAGCTGGCTATTTGTATCTTGGATGGCAACCTCCAGTCAAATGGTTTTGACAATTTAAAATGAATATCCAGCTGACACAAAGGGGTATTTTTATAAATAAGTTTTATTAAAAGAAGGTCTTACACAGATTTTTAAAACTACAGAAATGTAAAATAAATAGAATAAGAAACAGATTATAAAAGGATAAAAGAAAAAGGTGAACAATAACAAAAATAGGGGGGAAAGGTAGCTAAAGAAGCCATTTCTGATTTTTCTTTGCAGCTGTTGCAAGCATAGCAATTAGTGTATCACCCCCAGCCTCTCATGTTGCATTTCATAGCTCCTTTCTTCCCATAAGCTAACTTTTTTAATCAATACATCCTGAAATCAGCAGTTCATTTTTATTCATTTTCAGCAAAACCACTATAAAGGGTTTCCAGTCTTATATAAAAGTAATGCAGTTGTCTCCTTAATTAAACAATTTAGCCATTTCTACAAACTCAGTGATTTATAATACATTCCTCCATTATTCATGTTTCTGTAGTCCAGCATTGAGATATTTTTTTAATTGTTATTATAAGCCTGTTTAGTTTCGAAACCTCTTAATTTCAAATAATATTTTTTTTATAGAATATAGCAGGAGGGGGGAATGATGCATGTAGTGCCAAGCATAGTGTTTCCAGACATTTAAGCAAGCATTCACCAGGATTCACTGAAGTGAATCATACATTATCATATCAAAGAGTCAGTTCAATGGATGGTTTTAGAAAGCTAGATTAGATGCTTGTGCCGTTTGAAAAATGATTCTGTTTTCATGCTAGAACATAAAATTATTTGTTTACATCAAAGTATTACCTTCTGATAACTTCTTACTAAGATTATTATTTTATTAACCATTTAAAATTAGTTTGTCATTTCAAGCCCATAACAGTTACGGGTGATCCTAAAGATTTCTATGAGTTAGCTGTTAGCTACACAGAATGCAAATACAGTCTCTGCACCTCTTTGTGGCATGAAACTTTGAGATCTTTCATTGGCCTAATTATCAATACAGCGTCTAAATAACTTACCGAGACCCAGTTTGGTGTAGTGGTTAAAGCACTAAGGTAGAAACTGAGAGACTCCATTTGATTTTCTATTTTATTTTGTAACAGTTAACTGGAAGGGATGGACTTTTTTTCTAAGTGGCCCCAATTCCTTTTTTAAACCCAGCATAAGGCCATTTAGACAGGGATCTCCAACCTTGGCACCTTTAAGACTTGTGGACTTCAACTCCCACAGTTCCTCAGCCAGCGCGCTGGGAGTTGGTCCACAAGTCTTAAAGTTGCCAAGGTTGAAGGCTCCTGGTTTAGACTGCACTCTAGAATGGCTTTGTCAATCTCGATTCCAATGAAATGTCAGCATCTAAACCAGGGGTGTCAAACTCACGGCATCATGGCAGTGTCACGTGGGGCTTTTCCCCCCTTTGCTAAACCAAGCATGGGCGTGGCCAGCATGTGACGCATCCGGGAGTTTGACAGCCCTGATCTAAACTATTTCAGCTTAGCAACTACCTTGCTACTCAGGAGCTATGCACTGGTGAAAACATTACTGGAATTTTTTAGGCTTAATGACAGAACAGACACATTTTCTATTTAATGTAGTGTCTAAATATTTTATATAATTAAATTCTCAAAAATAGGTGCATCTAAAAGCATTTGAAATAGTTTACGGTTAAGCTTCAGATAATCACATTTGGTCAATAAGAAGCTGGACAGGAATATTTCAGGAATAAAAAGCTTGTGTTTTTTTTCTCAGAACATATGTTAGATCATTGTTAATATGAATTGAATGATGTAAGTCACATTCAGACGATCATCTCTTGATTTATGAAGCTAAAATATTCATTGTTCTTTTGTAAATACCTTCCATCCTTTACTTCTCCCATTGCAACAAGCCTTGAATAACCCAAAGAGTCTTTGTGTTTCCATCTGGGGTATTTAGAAGAAGCTAACATCGCACATTATCATTTCAATTTGCTTAATTGTTATGAATATTATAACTGTAATTTATTGGTTCAACAATTCCAATGATGTCAGAAGTTGTGCTTCACCAGGGACTTCTTATTTAATCACAGACTACTCAAAGTGGAAAGTAAAATGTAATGAAGCAAAGCGCTCAGACTTATTTCAGTTTAATAGTAATGGCTATAATGTACTTTCATTGCAACATATTTGGAGAAATTAGCTACATCAATAGGACCTTTTCGTTTTCACTCTTAAGTCTTTCAATATGTATATACTTTCTGAAAGAAATGATGTACTGTGATTTTTTTCTTCTTTCAAAACTTTGTTGTGTCTATAAAACTCTTGTAGATTTTATGAGACTGAGATAAAAATTGTAGCATTGTAAAATATATAATCAACGGTACTAGTTTTCCAGAGTCTGTGATTAACATGATTTTGTTTCAATATTGGATCTTTGTAAGCATTGGTAAAGAACTTCTTAAACACCTTTCTCACTGCAAAACGGTGTTCTAAGTAGTTAATACATTATGTTAATACATTAACATCTTATGTTCATTGTCATATATTTTCATATTGTATTCCTTTGATCGGGATCAAGAACTGTGGGTTTTGAAAGATAGCTGATTTGATGTGAGAAGAACACTGAATTGTAAAATAGAGATAACTGTAACAAGCTTCAAATAAAATGGATCGTGTTAAAAGGATCTACAGTTCAGCTCAATTAAATAAATAAATAATATACAGAATGTACACATCACTGATATGTCATAATTCAGTCTTCAGAGATTGCTACAAAATCTGCTTGTCTCTTACTAGATTTTTCTATAGTGTTCTCTATGGAAACCACTCTTTTCTCCCACTATAGCCATAAATTGTGCTATTAACTACACTTATTACCATCCAAACCCAGCTGAAAACCATCATTTGGTCTTTTAAAATGTACAGAATTGGTGAAATGGCATCTTTAGATTTGCAGATCTGATTTTTGCAGCAGACTGAGAATCCTAGGACGTGAGGATTCTGACTGGATTTCCTGCGGTCTTGATCTAATATTCAGATCAGTTCAGACCCTGACAGGTTCAAACTGCTCTTTATTGGGGTTAGTGATTAGAAGAAATGAAAAATAGGGAGGGGGAAATAACATTTTCTGCTTTTAATTGGCAACTACCCCACTCTCAACATATGCAACTTCTAAAGAATAAATCTGAGGAAATGTATCCTTGGGCAAAAACAAGAGAAGATTCTGCAATCACATTAGCTGAAGTTCAACCAATGTTTTGATAACAAGAAAAAAAGGTAAAGATATATATATATATATAATTTCCCTCCCATGTGAAATGCTTTACTTCTGACAGTCAACTGTCTAGCTCTCCAAGCAAGCATGAGAATTAAGCCTTATTTTTTTAATTAGCTCTCAAGAAAAGAAAATCTCTAAAGAAAAGTATAGTATAAGAAAAAATATTTCTGTAAACAACACTATCTTTCATTAAGATTCCCTTTTTGAGTTGAATCTGGGGATTCAAATGTCCTGCAGCATAAGATAATAGAATTCATAATAGGGAAATATTGAATATACACAAATGAAAAACTCTTAATACTTCGGGGCATGATTCAAAACAAAAAAATGTTAAAAAGTAAATATGCCACTTTTTAAAGAGAAAGTCACATCAACTGAAGTTGTGAATCAATATTTTCTTTGCTTATCAACAAGTCATTTGGAATCTGCTGATGTTGTCATAGATCTCTGAACAATACTTGAAATGTTTTCCAGACACCAATATGAAATCCAGGAGTAGGACATGAATAGGACATGAGTACAGTACATAGGATAGGAATGTAGTCATCCTTTCCTATTACTGTTGCTCAGCCACTGGGAGAGCAAAGCACATTGCTACTGGTGTGGTTATACAACCAAAGTGATTAGTTTTAGCCTCCCTCAAATTAAAATCACTCAAGATGGTAACCACTATTGTATTTTTTGAAGCAACCTCCACTGGTTGGAGGTTGTCGTTTAGGCAAATCGCATGACAAATTCCAATCTTTTTTGTTTTCTGAAGCCAAACATCAAGACATCCAATCAACAGTAAAGGAGAAAGAAGGAGTTTCACTACTAAGCACAGTTTCAAATATATGATGAATTTGACTAATAATTTCTGCCCATATGCAGAAAAATACTATAGATATGACTTTTACATATTGGCCAGTAGTTCTTAATAAGTAGTCTGCAATAATATAATAGGCTCAGGATTAAATGTATATTTTGCTATCAAAATTTTGTACAAAACCATAGAATTTTTTTTTGCACAAAAGCAGGGCGAGGATTCCCTGCTCATCCCAAAAAGTTATTTGTATATGCCCAATTGCTTATGTTGTGTATTTTTAACGTTTTATAATAATTCCAAATAAATATATAGGAATGCAGCATATTTTTGTACACAATAGTTCTGCCTCCAGTTCTCTAGTCACAGATTCTGAATGTTCTATAAGACCCAAATTCACTTTTTTCTATTTATGGGGCTTTCTATTGTAGACGTGAGGAAATACTTACCCACATATGAGAGCACAAAACTCCATGCTTTAGTTGTCAATTGATTTCTGATTTAATTTAGGCAACTTCTTTAATCCATGGCTTGGCACTTTGATCTCTTCAGGACTGCCTTTTCTAGCCAATTTTGACCCAACCCATTAGATCTAGAGAAACCGCTCCTGCTCCCACATTTTGGGAAGGTTCAGAGAGTGAAGCAAGGGGGGATTGCTTTATTGCTTGATTGACTGACTGATCAATTGATTGATTGGCAGATTAATTGACTGATCAATCTGCCAATTTGACTGATGGATTGGACTGGATTGCAGCATCAATGGTAGATTAGCCTGTTTGGGGCAAATTGTCTGGCTCACTCTTTGCCACTTTTCCATATATTTATAAAGAGTGAAATTCCTTTTTAGAGCCTTTCTCCGAGCTGAATTATTGTTGCCATCTATTTTTTATATTTCTTGTGTTGCATTTTTATTTTTATAATGAGGTTGTTTTTACATTGTATTTTAATGGGAGCTGCCCAGAGTAGTTCTCTTATCGAGGCAGCAAAAAAAATACGTTAAATAAATGCATAAATACATGTTTCTACTAAATACTAAACAGTGTTTACCCTTTTAGGAAGAAAAAATAATAATGCAAAGCAAACAAAATGTCCCCAACCTACCTCAGAAGAAAGTCATCCTCTTACCTATCTCAGTTATATATTCATACAACCTGACTCTGGTAAGAACTGTTGCGATTAGCACTGATCAATGCAGCCGATTCATTCAGTCCTAATCAGTTTTGCACCATGTGAACTAAAGATAGCTTCTGAGAATGCATCCAACAGAGAAGCACACTTCACATGTAAAAGCACCAGAAGGCAGGACAAGAAGCAATAATGCATCATGCCAGTGAGTGAGTGCACATTTTCTGCAGCTGAAGATTGTTCATCGGGATGGCCCATAGCCAGTTTAAATCTATCCCCTTTAATGTGCAATTAAAAAGAGAAGCAGGAAATGCCATCTTCCTTAATGATGTCCATGGGTGAAGGTAGCATATGCAAGTGTAGTCCTCAACTTACAGCTATTCATTTAATGACCATTTGAAATCACAGCATCACTGGAAAAATTGACTTATGACCATTTTTGACACGACTGTTGTGGCTTCCACGTGATCAAAATGTGGACACTTGCCAAATGGCATGCCTTTCTGACGTTGCAGTGCCGAGGGGTAATGTGATCATTTCTGACAAGCCAAGGAAATGGGGAAGCCAGATTCACTTAACAACCTTATTGCTGAGTTAACAACTACAGGGACTCACCTAACAACTGCCATAAGAAAGATCGTAAAATGGGGCTAAACTCAGTCGACAAATGCTTAGCAACAGAAATTTTGAGTTTAATTGTGATTATAACTCGAGGACTGCAGAATCAAGGAGTTGAAGCTAGCTTGGAAAAGTAGTTGAAAACTTCACCCGATGTAGAAATTTGTAATTGAATGTCTGAACAGGGACAAATGTAACGATCATGAAATATTTAACAGTTCTGTTTCCAGGCAGATGTTCAGGGACTAGTTATGAAAAATCATAACTATATAGATAGTGCATCTGAAAAAACTGAATTGTCCCATACATGGACTTTGGAAGAAGCATTTCTCTCAAGCTTATCATTGTAGTAGGCAGTCTTGGTGAAAATTCAGGGCCCTCTCAGTAGGGCCTCGTAAGATTTGGAACTTCTTACCCATGAGACAAATTTGCTCTTTCTCCATTGTCTTTCCAACAGCAGACAAATGCATTATATTCAAGACGACTCTTCCACTGTCAATGTGTTTATAAAAACACATTTTTTAATGTTTTCTTCTTCCAAGTATTATTCCCACGCTATGGCAGGGTCCACTTATTATGTTTTTATGTTTTATTTTTTACGTTTTCATTGCATACAAATGACTCAGGGTAACTTACAGCAGTTAAACCGCCACCAAATTTAAAATATTTGAAAGTCAAAAACAAGCACACTTACAAACGTATTTAATAAGAATTGTAAATCTAGCAGAGGGATAAGATGGCTTCTGCTAACATTTAAGTTACCAGGGGAGAAATTGTTTGCTTATAAAAAAAGGGCATCTTTGCCCGTGGCTAAAATACTACATAGAAGAATATCGTTCCTAAGCAGGAAGTAACAAATTTAGTTTCAGCCACTGAGAAGGCCTTTTCTCTTACCTCAACCAAATAAATACATCCAGAAGAATTTCTCCATCAAGACTGACTGGTACTGGAGAAAGGGGCTCCTGAGGAAGCTTGAACAAATACTTTGAATAATGCCCGGGAAGAAATGGGTAGTAATTTCAGTCTTTGTAGAATGATATGATATGATCCTGCCTGAAAGTACCCACCTACAATCTTGAAATTACATTCTGGAACAGAAAGTAGATTTCAAAGAATCTCCAACAAATAGAGTGGTTTTCAATATTAAAGTTTGGCTACACCTAAAACATGTATTCCAATAATCCAATCTGATCTTCTCAGGAACATTTAAAATAGCATAACTTTATTTGGCTCTTTTTGTTGGCACTCATATTTTATCTTTGTATAATTGCTAGTTTTCTTCAGCACCATTTTTGGGCAGAAACACTTCTGAAAGATCAACTAAATAAATGTTGACTGTGTTAAATTAAAAAGTGGAAATTAATTCTGGAAAGAGTAATTTCATTCAGACATGAACACAAATATTGTTCTATATAATGTCCAATGCAAAGGGAAGTGATAATGTTCAGCTATTAACAGCTATTAAATATGGCCTGCAAAACAATGAATCATCACTAAACAAAGGTTCAAGATGAATGTACATCGTTGCTGCCAGCTAGTGGTTTGTCAGGGTTCTGCAGCCCAAATTTAGTAACCCTACTAATAAATTATATGTTTATAATTTTCTAGTTTGACTAAATATTGAAATACATATTATCAGAAAATCTTCTGAAATAATAAGTTTTTCATTACAGGATATTTTAGCATTCCTTCATATAACTAATTTTCTTTCAGTGAGTTTCAGAACTTCAATAGTTCTTTAAAAATCACATTACTTTTAAACCCAGAAGATAATGGGAAGGACTACTCTTTTTAAAGTAAAAAAAGGGAATTATAAGAATTGTGAACAGTTTGAAACTTTCTGTGTTCAAACAGGACTTATCTACCAATCTATCCTATTTCATAGTGCGCTTGTAAGATTAAATCTATTTTAGTTTAATATTCAAATTTTATCAAGAGTATTACAGTTTTTGAATTTAATCACATTTCTAAGTGTAAGAAGGCCAGGGTTGAATACATAGTGCCCTGTCCTCAAAAATAGGGCATTTTTAAAAATGATACAAATTTTATCTGACTTTTTTTCTTTCAGTTTTATTTCCTATTCAATGTATGATTTTTTTTAAATGTATGCTTCAATATAACAAACAAAAACAATAATATCTTCTTCATAACTTAAAGACGAATACATTTACTACGTTCTGCAAAACCTTGTACGGCAATTATTTGTTCAATTTTCAAAATGTGCACCAAAAATCTTTGCTACACATTGCAACAAGCCTAATTTTCATTGTGGAATCTAATACAAAGGTAAATGTTACTTTATGTTTACATATAGTAATTATATGGATCTTTTTTTTATCTGCAACTTTTTTTTTGCTTTTGTCATATCCAGTTTATTTTAATAATTATTTTAATTACATTTTGTGTTGGTGATGTATTGTGTGTATGTCTGTGTGTCTGTGTATCTGCATGTCGATTCACCATTAAATACATTTTTAGAAGAAGACAAAATGTTGAATTTCACTGAAATACAGTCGACTGCTAGGTGTATGCAACTATCAGTGGCATTTGCTGGAGAACAGCAGGGAAACATTGCATCTGAAAAGAAACAAGGCCAGGCTACAACTCTGTAATTATTTACAAAATCATCATACCTGTGGTAAAAATCATACTTTTTACTTGCAGAAGACTTAAATAGGTTCAGATTGCCCATTTCAAAAACTCTAGCCGAAATTGTAATAATGAAACCATAATTGTCATGGTGGAGTTTTTCCTGAGCAGAGTGAGATGAATTTCTCAATATACTTTTGGTATATAATGTACCACCCAGATAAAGAATCTTACTAATAATGCAATTGCTTTGGCACTTCTGGTGTCTTCTGTTAATGGAGCAAAGCAGATTTTCAAAGAAACTATCCCAGCAGGGGTTTTTTTTCATGCTATTTCCTTCTTAGAGTTACCTGTTTCTGTTCAGATGCAATATAAGTATTATATTTCCCAGATGTAGGTACTAGAATAACAGTGATTTAAAGAATATAGTTATAAGAAAGGGCCTAAATATAGCCTTTTCCAACCAATAGTTTCCAGAGTTCGGGATTATAAATGCTATTTTTTTTCCCCTGCCAGCTTGGAAGATATCCAAAAGATAGGATTGAAATTGGAGTGTAGTTTATGCAACCTATTAGTAGTCTTTTCTAAATGACAGAAAATGTCCATTTGACAATTTGTGTCTTAAATTCTTACTTTTAAAAATGTCATTTCTTTTTCCTCACAATGCCTTTCATCTAGCACTGATAATTTACAAAGTCCTGTTATTTTAGTAAGATTTGGCAAGCAAGCAGTGCTGAATTCCCTTGTAGTTTTAATTGACAAAGTAAAGCACTCATGGCAGTTATATTAGTGCCATCGGTATTGGAGAGAAATTAATGACATAGCTGCAACTTATACAGTTGGTTAAGAAAAGCTGCACCAGTTGAAATATTGGCTTCTCAACAAGGTTTCCAGTTATCATGCTTTGTTTGTTCTTGCAAACGCACCATTGATAGATCTTCAATAGCAAAAACTCACTCCGTCTTTCAGAATAAGGCTAAAAAAAATGAGCACATTTTTTTCCAATGCATTTATCACATGTACATAACTCTCTCATATAGCAACTCTAGGGCATACATCATAAAGCCAATACACAAAAGCCATTAAACACCTCAATTTCGATTGAAATAATAAAAAATAAGGTTTCAGGTAACAAGAGTACTGAGCTGGTTGTGCTTCTAAAAAAACCAAAAAGGCAACAACTATACTTTTGATACCGCTACATAGATATTGGAGAACACACAGCTTTCTGATGTCAGAATCAATTTCCGGGATAAGAACAGCCCTGTCTTTGTAGCCCATCCTCTTTAAGAGAAAAGGGAGAAACCAGTCGGTTGAAAACAAAAACAACAACAAGGCTTTACAGTCCCAACTTTCTTCTCCAACCCCCCCAAGTCCTTTAGTTGGATAACTGACATGTTTAAAGAGCTTTCAGTCCTGAGTCACCCCACCACTCGGCTCTTATCTATTAGCTTTTATCTACCTGAAAGTATCTGGTTGCCTTGGTAATTCTTGTTGCTTAGTTACAAGAGATGAAGATGGCCCCATTGCCTGTGTTTCAGCAGAACTGGTTCCCCAGGCAATTGAGGGCAATCAGGATTTTTTTTTTTTATCAAGGCACCTGAGACTGAAGTGTGCCAATCTTATTTGTAAAACCAAATCTGTTCAAACCAAACAAACAGGCGGTAAGATGGCCACCGTTCAGCTTGAAGCTTCCAATTACGGAAGTGTTTCCCCAACCTGGTGCCTTCAGGATGAGAGACATCCCAGAATTTCTACAACATACATTGAGAAAAATCCCACTGCAGCAGGTGCAGGCAGGATGTTTGTATGAGTCCTCTTGAGTTTCATTTTCATTCATGACCAGGATATATCTCTTTTCTTGCACATGGTTGAAAATTGGTTATTGGGAAAAGAGATCAGGATGTTTAAAATAAATTGAAAACAGAAACTCTTTCTCCAGAGAACAGTCTGACCTGAGAAACATCAAGTATTGTTAGGTAGTAGTCTGTCAACAATTATTTCTTGGCTCTAGCTATTCATGGATAAAGCAGTAATGGCAGGATTTCGAAAAGTTTTAGTTTTACATTTACTGCATTTCCAATCTATGTCTTCCTTCCTTCCTTCCTTCCTTCCTTCCCTGAAAACAAGGTGATGCAACATTAAAGAATTCATTTTCGCAGCATCTGACCAAACACTCAGAAAAGACAATCATTCACTTGGTTTTTAAAAGACATTTCTTACGTAATTCAGCATTTTCATTCAACTGACTTGGTTTAGTTTACCATGTGGATATGATATGATTGAATTGCATTTTCTGATTCAATGACTTGTGATGGTGACTTGAGAGGAAACATTTTCAGAAATTTGAGGGAGGGGATAGCAAAAACCATTTAATCTCCAATCTGTTCACAGAAAGCCATCTGTAGAATAACTGGTGCAGGGTGAAGAATAATGACTTTTAACTAAAATGCAGCACTGAAAGTTGGTGTCTCCAGCCACGCAGTCAAAGTCCAGTAAAAAAAAACTTTGTTTAATTCTAATATTTAAGTTCAATAGACGTAACTGAGAGACCCAGCGTTTATTTTTGCTTGTACAGTTTTGATCTCTCACAGAATATTCAAATCTGCATCTTTGCCCCAGGCTAATGTTTCACAGGCTTGTTACTTTATCTCCAAACATTTTAACTAATAGGCATCTTTGAACAACAAAGGGCTCTAACATATCCTTTATCCTGGCCTCTTAGCTCAAATCTGTGCTGTGGCGGCACATGATTTCAGGATGTATTAAGCAATTATGATCGTCCAGCCAGAGCCAAAGAAAAAAGAAGAAGAAGAAGAAGAAGAAGCTGTCTCGTTTCTTCCAACATCAAGAAAAATCTGGGATGGTGCTGTTGCGAACGGCGCCAGCACATTTATCTACCCCATTTGTTCCTTCTTCTTTTCTTTTTTTAATTCTCTCTCCACCTACCCTTGGATATAAATTGTAATGGATTGATCTAGAGAGCCTCATTTTCACAGCCCCTCTGTAGAATTTCATCTTAACAATGGACATCAGAAGAGACAAAGGACCATCAGATAAACAGTCCACATGAAACAGTGGGAAGTTAGTAGTCTCTATTTGTCAGAAACGGTATAAGGTCTTATCTCCTCCTTGAACGGGGTTGGACTAGAAGACCTCCAAGGTCCAATTCTATTATTTCATTACTCTCTTTGGGGCAAATCTTTCCTTACAGGAGTGACTAGATCAAATCAGTGTTGGGATTTGCATTACATGTGAACAGAGACATATTGTTTTTAAAAAATAGAAAACTATTCAAGCTTTCATAAAGAGTAAGCTATGTATCTCAATAAACAGAATGAAAAAACACAAAAATAGAGCTGTGTAATTTTGAAGTACTTTGCGAACTTTCTTTCAAAGCATCTGGGATCTACAATGACAAGCCAGCATTAGTGGCAAAAGCAAAGATGACTCATTCAGACACTATATTTAAATTTAAATTTAGGTCTTCCTGGAACTGAAGGTAAGTATTTGCATATTTTTATGATACCCAAGAAAAGTTCATGACATTAATATTCTAAATTGCACGCTCTTTCATATATTATTTACTGCACATTGCGTCGTATTTTGCCTATAGTCTTCTAGGTTACAGGCTGAAGGCAGGGAGCAGAATCAGGAGTTCCACCGATATACAACAATGGGAATTTTTAAGTTACACAAAATTCTTCATAGGGTGGCATGTAATAGGAAAAACTGTACAGCACATATTTTAATTCCCTCCAGATTGGGCTACTAATCATTCTTAAATATGGAAAGTTATTTCAAGAGAGCACAGTGTCATACCTTACATTCGCCATCCAAAACATCAAGTAGTACTGGAAGTGAATAATTATATGGATAGCTACAATCACACTTCTCCAAGTGCTAATCTTTATGCAGCCAAGATGGCATATTAGTCTTGAAGATTTGCAAAATGAGATGCAATATTATGGAGGAAGAGAGAATGTACTATTTGCAACGTTGAACAATTTCATTTCTTGCTACATCATTCTGTGGAGATTCCATTTGTCCTTATGACTTAGCTAGCTCATGGTATGATATATATGAAGTCAATTACAGGTTGCCTGTGGCTTAGGGCTGCATGCTCCATGTTCCTAGCAGCTGACATGTCAAAATAGCCAAAAGCAACATTTCCAATATTTAAGTGATATTAAGACTGAGAATTGTAGAGACATGCCCCTGGGAGCTTTCTGTTTCTATCGTCAACCTTAACTCACCATTCCCAAAAGAAAATCACAAGATAAGGACAAGAATTGGCTGTGTCCCTTGTTAGGATCTCACAGCATAAGCATGAGCCACAGTGGTGCAGTGGTTAGAATGCTAGAGGCTGTCTGCAATTTGGCAGTTCAAATCTCACCAGGCTCAAGGTTGACTCAGCCTTCCATCCTTCCGAAGTCAGTAAATGAGGATCCAGATTGTTGGGGGGCAATATGCTGACTCTGTAAAGCATGTAGAGAGGGCTGTAAAGAACTGTGAAATGGTATATAAGTCTAAGGGCTATTGCTATTGCTATAAGCAGAAGGCCAAATGTATATATGTGTGTGTATATGTGAATGTGTACGTGTATGTGTGTGCTAAATTTCATCCCCAGGCCTGTCAAATAGGAAAACATTATGACTTGTTTAACAACAGGTTTTTCTTATAATTTCATACTTTACTTCATTTTTGCCATGCATGTTTTAAACATCGATGACTAAAGACGACGTCTTTGCAACTTAAAGGCAATCAGGTTTACAGAAATGCTTGGTTTAATAAAAGATAATGATTTGCTAATTTCTTTGCTTTTTTTCTGGATCATGTTAATCCAGGATTGCTTCTAAAATTTCAATGAAGACAAGTCATCAGTTCTCACAAGCATAAAATACAGCATCCGGTCACATTTTAAATGTTGTTCGATCATGCCCACAATTAAGTGCTGCTGGTGATTTATTCCTCATATGTTTACATACTTTCTGCATTGAGTTTAAAGAGGTGATCAACTCCTAAGTGGCTTTCTGTAGATACCCTGGAATTTAGAGGGCTGGGGAAAATAAGCCATTTGTCTAGCCTCATCTGACCTCCCCTTTTTTTTTTAATTCTTTCCTACTCAACAGAGGGTTGGAAAGGTTAATTGGGTTAAGAGGCTCATGACTCTGCCTGTCTCTCAACAGGATAATTCTCTGGAAACAGAACAGAATGAAAACAAATTTGGTGTGGCAGCAGAAGCTAGCAAAAGAAATCTCAAGCTTTAAATTGGCCTAGATCTAATCTTGTGCTGTGAAGAAAAGCGATGGGGGGGGGGAGAAATCTCCCAATATATCCTGATGGGAAAAAAGGTTGGGTAGAAGCTCAAATTCCATCTGCCTTGCTCCATCCTGTTTTACGTGGCTTAGAGCAGGCATGTCCAACCTTGGCAACTAGACTAGACTCCCAGAGTTCCCCAACCTCCACAGATCTTAAAATTGCACATCCCTGGCTTAGAGTGAAACTTATGCAAGTTCCTGGTGTACACATATACATAAGCATGTAGATAAAACATGAAGGGGGAACAGAAACATAGATACCCATAGAGGCACAAATATCTACTCAACTTGAATAAGTTGATTAAACCCTAGTTAAAGTTAGATACATAGGCATTATTTACCTATTAACATTGTAAGCCACCCAGAGTTAATATTGTTAGCCTCCCAGAGTCTCCCCAAGGGGATATGGGCAGCAAACAAATTTAATGAATGAATAAATAAAATATTTTCTTTACATAAAAGAAACTACAGAGACCTCCTACAGGAATTTTGCTAAAGGAGTTGGAAGGAGTTCTAAAAGCTCTATTCCACATCCTTGTGATTCAACAATAGGTAGATACATGGAGGAAACTTTGGATTGCAAATTAATAACAATATACTATACTTGATCTGCATACAAACAATCTCAAATTACTAGAAGTCCAAGAGAGATTTTTGAAGAAGTTCCCAAAAAAATGGAAGAGTTATTCTTTTCCAAATGAGTTCCTTCCTGTCCATGGAATTAAAGCATAAAGAATTAGTTTTGAAAAGAAATGATCTTTAAGAGATAAATCAGTTAAGACATCTTAGCAATAGCAACTTTAAGATTTGTAGACTACAACTCCCAGAATTCTCCAGACAGCATTTCCCTTGATCTAAACGTAATAAGCATTGGAAATATATCTCCAACTTTCAGTTTTTTAAAAAGGTTATGTTTTTATCAAATCAAATGCAACTCTGTGACAATTAAATGGATACATCCATGTTGTTTTCTTGATTTGATTTCAAGAGGGGAACATTAATTACTTTCAGAATACATGCTGATCTACAGGTATGACCTACCCTGTGTTTCAGGACTATCACCATGCCTCCAGAGTTAGCCACGTAAGTTCTCTGCCTCATCCAAGATCTTACCATGGACGCTACGTGGATGAAAACCCAGTAGTCCACTTCTTCAGAAACATTGTAAGTTTTATTTTCTTCTAAGTCATTTCTACTTTTATGTCTTGAGGAAACATGAACTGCCAGCCTCCAAGTAGTTTTGGGAGAGAGGAGTTGCAAAGGCATTGTTCTAATCCACAGCTCTCAATGGGTATGGAAATCTTTTATTTCCAAAAGATGTGGTGGTGCAGAGGTTAGAATGCGGTATTGCAGGTTAACTCTGCATTCCCATTGCCAGGAGTTCGATCCTGACCGATTCAAGGTTCCTTCAAACTTCCATCCTTCTGAGGTCAGTAAAATGTGGACCCAGATTGTTGAGGGCAATATGCTGACTCTGTAAACACTTAGAGAGTGCTGTGCCGCATGATGAAGCAGTATATAAATCTAAGTGCTATTGCTATTTATCCATAAATAGCAATAGCTATTTATCTAACTCTGTTCTATTCAATAGGAAGATCAGTCCTACAAATTCAAAAGAATATAGTAAACCATATACTACAGTGAAATAAATAACCACTTTGAGTAGGGATGTGTAAACACACATGTGTGTGCACTCATATGTGCCTGTCTGTGGATTTAACCTATATATACAAGTGACAGTTCTGTCAGAGAATCAATATACTTGGAGCCAGCAACCTTATGCATACTTTCTGGTACTTAATCATCATTTATAGCCTTAGAGTTTGAACTGTCCAGGGCTAATCGTAAGATTTCAACTATTTATTCTATTAATAATTTATTTTCTCTCTCTATCAGATTGATTTGAAAATAATACCTAGGCTACCTCTGTGGTTATGGGATCATCTCTTGGCTATTATTGTTAGATCTGAGGAAATATATATATATTGTTACTCAAAATAAATTTCCAACCTGAACATCTGAAAAAGTGCAGGCGGACATTCAAACTCCTAAAGATGAACTAATCTGAGATTGTGCAATCACCTCTGATATCTTAGAGGTGAAGTAAATTTACAATGAATACAGGAGGAGTGGTGAAAGCAATACGTGTCTTCAGCGCTTTTCACTCTAGTAACATGCTTCAAAGCAAAGTATGTACCATAATATCATGATTCAAAAGCCCAGGTTTCTTGGCTACTTCTGAGATGAAGAACATGAAGAAAACAATTGAACGTGAATTACTACTTGGTAGCTAAGTCTTACATTCAATTTCTCACTTGGCTGTTATAAAGCTGATTTTAATGACAGGGTCTGTTTGAGAAGAATCACCTACTTAACATAATTGGTTGTAAGAGTTGTGGCTTTGGGACTTCAAAAGTATTCTGAAGAAAACAGCACTGTGCCACAGATAAGGCTTCTAATATTTGATATCCCTGTAATGAACTGGAGCAGATTTTAATGGTTTCCTAGAAAAATGTAAGGGCTTTGATTGAAAATTTAAAAGCAAGGAACTACTAATTATGTATTAGTTAAAACACATCTAATAGTATTGGTATTGATCACTAATCTTTATCAATCCTGAAGCTTTAGTCTGCATTATAACTAGCCAATAGCACATACCGGTAGCTATATTTGTATGCATGTCTCTTCCTATGCCCTACAGGCACACATATATATTTCCACCCAACAGACAATGAGATAACAAGCTGAAGAAATGTTTGCAGAGAGGCCTCCAAATTTTTAAAGGTGGTAAGGTCTCCAATAAACACCATGTAGACTGAGCATGCTAAATAGGAGGACAAAGTTATGTTATATTAAACAAGATGTAGGATAAGCTAGCATTATTCCCTGCAGCTGTTTGTGGCGGGATTACTTATGGATAAAGAGCAAGCTACAATGATACGCGTAGCTGAACTGAGTGATGTCTTATCAGCATGACCTGCCAGTGAATCACTGCTATCTAGGAAGGATTCTTAATTTGTAATGATAAATCTCTTCCTGGATGCTGATACTATTTGCATATAACAGTGTTTCACAATCTTAGCCACTTGAAGATACATGGACTTCAACTCCCAGAATTCCCCAGCCAGCATGTCTGACTGGGGAATTCTGGGAGTTGAAGTCCAATATCTTCAACCAGCTAAGGTTGAGAAAGGGACATATAGTAACAGCCAATTCAGATTTCAAGAATCTGTCCCATGAAGAAAAGAATTTAATTTAAAATGTAAACATGCCCCAATACTTGCAGAAATATGAAAAGTTTAGATGTAAAAAATCAGTGCAACATTCTGTCACCAGTTTCAGTCAGATCTAAATATCTCAATGTATGAATTAACTGATTATGTTGGGAAGAAAATGGAAAAGCAAGTGGGTACCAGGTATGGGTGCAGGAAATTAGATACCCACTAGATAGCAGCAATGAGAAGAAAATGTTTGCCTTTGCTGCCATCTATTGGTCATTTGTAACTTTCAAGCTGAAAAAGGGGATGCCCAAGAAAAACAATCATGGAATTCCATACACAGACTCTGGGACACGGACACACACACAAACACATACACACACGGACACACACAATGTGATTCCAAATATATAATATATATTTGCACATTCTTATTTTTTTAATTGATTTTCAGGTGTCACCCAGAACAACTCCTCCTCTTCAGGCAAAAGTAAGTGCTTGCTATGAATATTTTATATTATATTAACCTACAACACTTGTGGTAAAGAAAAGAAAGAAAAGGTTTCCTTATTTAAAAAATACTTCAATAACTTCCCTAGCCCAATGTAGCATAAATTAGGAGTCTCCAACCTTGGCAACTTTAAGACTTGTGGACTTCAGCTCCCAGAGTTCCTCAGCCAGCTTTGCTACAAAGCTGGC
>JANHFT010007968.1:233313-268836 GCA_032467955.1 Pseudoxenodon macrops | reverse complement strand
CAATCTTATAAGGTAATATAACCTCTTCCTTAGACAATTAAATTTCACTTTGCAGACTTTTTCTGTGTGATTTTAGTGATATGCAGGTTTTTTTTTTTAATCCTTTTTCATGCTATATTCAATTTCATTTTGCTCAAGCCAGAGGTGGGTTCCTACCGGTTTGGACCGGTTCTACCGAGTAGGTAGTAGGCCACTGGTGATGTCATGGAACCGGTTCTGCTCTGTGGGAGTTGGCATCTTTTATTTTATTATTTTGGGGGGAAATATTTTTTGGGGATTTTTTTTCTTCTGCGCAAGTGCAGAAGCCGGGTTTCCGGCACTACGCATGCGCCGCCATCTTGTTTTCAGCCTTTTTTGGGGGGGATTTCTTGGGGATATTTTCTACTGTGCATGCACGCGCACAGCGCGGGAGGCAGCAAACCGGCAGCGAGGTAAGTTAGAAGCCACCCCTGGGTCAAGAGTGTCAAAATGGTTCCGCACAAAAGATCTGTAGTAACAGTTTTATGCCTAATAACCACCATTGTACGTGCCATAGAAACAGGGCATAAAATCAGCTCCAATCCGGTTTGAAACCAGGTCCAATTTGATTTAAAAAAAAACAAGCATATGATTCCATTTGACCATTGGATTCAATTTTCTGATTTTAAAAAAAAATCAAATTGGTTGTGAAATTTGAGATTTTCTCACAACTTAAAGAGCAAGATTGCCTTATACAGGACAATACAGGAGAATATAGCAGGAAATGTTCCCTTGTTCTTATGCCATCCCAACCATCCTCTGCACAAGCACTGTAATATGGGGAAACTGTGGAGCACCCAGAACTGTGTTCTGGATGATCTTCAAGGACTGTAGACTATATTACAATAATCTAACCAGAAAAGAACCAAAGGCTCCACTCTAAGAAAGGATGCAGTTGGCGCACAAAATGAATTTGTGCAAAGCCCCCAACCCCACAGCCACCTGCTTCTCAAGCAAGAGCTCCAAGTCCAGGGAACCCCCAAATCATGCACCATCTCTATCCAGGGGAGTGCTGGAAAAAGTCATTGGGGAGCAACCTGCTAAGAAGAGATGCTGGAATCCAGCCATCATCCTGAAGAGCTGAACGTCCGAAAAGCATCCTCACATCAGTTCTGAGGGCTTTTTGGCATTCACCTACTGATGACCGCTTCCCTTTCTAAACAGGCACTTTTCTCTGCTTAAGTGCAAGTGCATTGCCAAGGGTTGGCGGCGTGGCTTGCCCTCTGTTGCCAGCTAAGCAGGTGATTCAGCATCTGTGCATTAAAATACGTTTTACGTCCTTGCCTCTGCTGACTCATTTCTTCCAGTGGATGAAAACCCGTATGTGGATGTTTGCCTCCACTTTCCTTCCTTTCAACTGCTTTTAAAATTAAATTAAAGCAAAACAGATAACGCATTACTCCTAAGATAGGAAAAGGTCTGGCGTGAGGCAGCCAGACAGGTTAACCAGTTCCAGACACAGCAGTCCTGGCTTATCTCTTTCTTTCTTCAGATCCAGAATGCCTCTGCTGTAACATGTGTTCTCAAATGCCTGTTGCCAAGCTCCCCAAATCTGCTCTGAACCCCACATTATTCCATCTAGCCTAAGACAACAGCATTTGGGGCATGACCATTGAAAAGTTTTGGAAGAAACTAACCCAAGCCACAAAATCACAGCCTAATCACAGCCCTCAGAACAGCTACAACATCCACAAATAATGATGCTCAAAATAGCAATGTTTTGTTCCGCAAGCCTTTTTCCAAGATTCTGGACATGTGAAACAAAACTCTGCTTAGAACAACCTCTTTCAAGTTGAAAAGTTTCAAAGTAAAACAGTTTGCACACCTCTACTCCCAAACTTTTTCCTATGGCCAGCGATCATATCATGAATTATACAAAAGAAAGAAATAGTTGCAGGTATTAGAATCAAACGTCTCTTCAAACAAGCTTTGGGCTACCTTGGTGTTATAATCAAAGTTGGGAATGTGTTCTCACAACTGAAATACAGAAGTGGGATGATTGAGTAACAGCAGATTCAACTCTGGTATGAAAAAGACTCCCCCCACCCACCCCGAACACTTTATCCCAGAGTGAGCTGACAAAATAGAGACCCCTTTCATTTGAATTAGCAAGGTCTGATTAAGAAGCGTAGAAATAGCAGGATATTAGATCAGCTTTACATTTGTGCATAATACCCTGATTTGTTCTAAAGCCAGTTACCATAGTTTCTCAACTTGGATGAAATGGATAACTATGATAAGAGATGTCTGGATTTCTTTGCTCTTGCTCTGAAGAAAGAAACAACCAAAGGGAGCACAAGTACAGACAAAAGGCTTATTCATAGATTAGCTTATTAAGCCTTTGCCTACTTCTGCCATATGAAAGTGATACAAGGACTCTGAAGTAGGATCTTTCTCTCATTCCTGTAATTTAACCAAGCTCTCTCCTTATACAAGCCCGGTTATTCAATTCTCTCGCCTTGTTTATTTCATCCTTCTCTCAAACAGAAAGACTTACCAAAAAGCTGGATAAGTAATTATCTTTTAAATTAAAAAATATACATTAATTTGTCATACTTGATGTGGAAATTTAATTCATTTTTAACATATTGCTCTCCTGGATGTTTTTGACTATAGAAATACTTAAAAATGGAAAGAATATAAAAATGTAGCATAATAGTAGACAGGCTGCATTAAGACTGGCCATCTGGAAAATTGAAAAAGGAAAAGAAAATGGCAATCCACTTATGCACCGATGTAAGGATGTGATGCTTGTGTGTGTTCCAGAGATTTTTCTATATTAGATTAAGAAGCAATTCATATCCTAATAGTTCAGCTAGTTCCCCCTTTTTCCTGTCCAGAGAAGACAAAATGAATATGTGTAGTCCTTGACTTATGACCACAATTGAATCCAAAATTTCTGTTTAACAAGGCAGTTGTTTAGTGACATGCCCCATTTTATGAACTTATTGGTCATGGTTGTTAAGCAAATCATTACAGTTGTTAAGTGAATCATGAGGTCAAGTGAATCTGACTTCCCCCATTGACTTTGCTTGTCAGAAGCTCCCTAGGGAAGGTTGCAGATGACAATCCCAGAACCTCAGGACATTGGAACCATCATAAGATCATGCCGTCTACCAAGTACCCAATGCTTGATTACTGACCTAGGGAAGTTACAATGGTGGTCACAAGTCACTTTTTTCAGTGACATTATAACTTTGAATGGTGTCCCAAAGGTGCTTTTTTCAAGAGACAATTGGACTTTCTGGTTTTTCTTTGAAGACATTTCGCTTGTCATCCAAGAAGCTTCTTCAGCATTGG
The DNA here is from genome assembly GCA_032467955.1 of Pseudoxenodon macrops. Classification (NCBI taxonomy): domain Eukaryota; kingdom Metazoa; phylum Chordata; class Lepidosauria; order Squamata; family Pseudoxenodontidae; genus Pseudoxenodon; species Pseudoxenodon macrops. The sequence goes on along the minus strand of JANHFT010007968.1, from coordinate 265,518 downwards.
GATGGGGGTTTGTTTCTTAATTGTTCTGCTTCTGGTTCTGCCAGTTTATTGTTCCTGGTGGCTGACTCTGTGGCTGTGAGGAGATCTACAACCAGTGGTGGGATTCAGCCAGTTCGCAGCTATTCGGGAGAACCAGTTGTTAACTTTCTAAGCAGTTGGAGAACCAGTTGTTAACTTTCTAAGCAGTTGGAGAACCAGTTGTTGGGAGAAATCTTATTTTGTTTTTTTCCACTTTACAGAGTTAATCCTATAAGGAAGGCAGGAAGGAAACATTCTGGTGTTGTTTCTAGCCTAATCTTTATTGCCCTGCTTACAGAAACTGCCTCTCTGGTTAACCCTTATTACATTGTAACAGCTAAGGTGAAGCGCCCATCGACGTGAGTGACGTTGAGTTGGCCATGAGCACACAGTCACATGACCACCAAGCCACACCTACCCAGCTGGTCATTAGGGCAGAGAACAGTTGTTAAATTACTTGAATCCCACCACTGAGTTCAAGCCATCTCATATTTCCCTAATTTGCATTAGTCCATCACCGCTGGTTTTTGAAATCACTGGCCTAACATCTTGTAGAGGACATATTTGTCAGCATACTTGGGGATGTCACTATGGCAGGCTCTTCAGAGACACCGAATTGTTCCTAATTTTGTGTTATTATCACAAATGCTGGCTCTTGCCTTTCCCCTTTACCTGCAGGCAGTATTCAATAGAACCGCAAGCAATACTAGTAGAGAAGTGGGCAATTCCCTCCTGGTTATATTACTGCTTCCATGAAATGAGAATCAGACCAAGCTATTAGTAAGGTGCACCGCTTTAAACAAATAGGAATGAGAACATGAAATAATCTCACAATGTTAAATCTCCTATCCTTTAAAGTGGGATTAAATAAGCACTGACTCTTTAAAACAGAGGTCCCCAACCCCTGGGCTGCAAGCCACTACCGGGCCTTGAGTCGTTCAGAACTGGGCCACATAAGTGGTGGGTGAGCACGGGCGTGCATCTCCACTCGCGTGAGTAGAGGACAAGTATGTGCATTTGGATCATTTGTGCAAGTGGCATGTGTGTGCGCACACATCTTGCACAAATGGAACTGCATACATGCGCGTGCAGAACGATCCCCTCTCCCCTCCCCATCAGTCCGCAAAGCCAAAAAGGTTGGGGAACTCTGCTTTAAAAAAAACCTCAAAATCTCAATTTCACAATGAACATTAAACAGAACTGAAATGCAGTAAATAAAAATGGACTTCAAAATTGTTGTGTAGGGCTGTGCAGAGTTTCAAAGGGGAGCTTTGGTGTTGCTTCACTCTGTTTTGCTCTGAAGGCATTTGTGGGACATTGCCACAATCAGAAGAACTATTCTAGTACTCGTATACTACTCCACAATTCTAGCATTAGTGCAGAGGCTATGTCTGGTATTTCTAATAAGCTGATGAAACATGGTGGAAGGTGAAGTATTTCCCAGGAATTAGTATAAGATGCACCTGAGTATAAGACACACATTAGTTTTTGGGGAGGAAAATAGGGAGAAAAAATCTGCCTCCCAGGTATTCATCTGGCTAGCATCCGTAGTCTGGTCAGCTTCAGCACATTATTTTATCCCCTGGTTAGGGCTGAAAAAAAAGCTTCTTGGAGGGAGTAGCAATGAAGAAAGCGTGCAAAGATTGCTTCACTCACTAGTGCCTCGTTAGGGCTGAAAAAAAGCTTAGAAAAAGCTACATTCGGAGTATAAGATGCACCCGAAATTTCAGCCTCTTTGAGGGGGGAGTGTGTCTTTGGGGGGGGGGAGTGTGTCTTATACTCCAAAAAATACGGTAATTAGCAAAATGATTAGAATCTAACCTCAAATACTGCACTGGATATCACTCAGTACTGTTTAGTTACCTGTATGGATGCGACTATGTCTTTCCAATTGACTTGGTTTAGCAAAGGCTTTTTCACAAGTATCACATTTAAATACTCTTGGCTTTTGGGAACTCGGTGATGGTCCAGCCTGATGCGTTTGCATATGCTCCTAATCAAAGACAAAATACATTTCATTTGGCACATTTTTTTAATAATCGAAATTATTTGAAGGCTTGTTAATTTAGTTTGAGTTTCTACAACCCTATATTCATTTTGCAGATCTGACCCAGGGGTGTTACATAATGCAGAGCAAAAGGACAAGAAATGTGCAATGATATGTGAAATGCAACACTTCAAAGACAGACACTACTACGGTACTATGTATGTCTAGTTTAATGAAAAGAAGTACTAGGGATCACATAATAGCAGTATTCCAATATCTAAGGGGCTGCTACAAAGAAGAAGGGGTCAAGCTATTCTCTAAAGCACCTGAAGGCAGAACAAGAAGCAATGGATGGAAAGTAATCAAGGAGAGAATAAGGAGAAACTTCCAGTGAGAACAATTAATCAGTAGAATGGCCTGCCTTCAGAAATTGTGGGTGCTCTAAGACTGGAGGTTTTTAAGAAGATATTCGACTAGCTGTCTGAAATGGTATAAGGTCTCCTGCTTGAGCAGGGGGTTAGACTAAAAGACCTCCAAGGTTCCTTCCAACTCCATTATTCTTCTATTTATAATTTCTACATATTAGAAAGGTAAGCATCACAGGTGTCTAGATTCCAGATGCATAAAGAACTGCTTGTTCATTAATATCCAAACATAACCATTTCTAATTTTTACTGAAGTAAACTATGATTCACAATGAAATATTTCTTTTTCTCTTCAAACTAAGATTTAGTCGTCTGGATAATAAGTGGAATTCCTATTGCTTCCTACCTGAAACAATGTTCAAGGTGACATAATAAAATATAATGGTATTTATGATTGCAACATTAAATAAAACGGCAAAGCAAGAAAACACAAGCAACTGGGCTAATACTTTCAAACACTTTGTCTTCATAAAATCTTTTTCAAGATTTTAATGAAATACTGAAACACAGAGGTAGAAGTAGCAAGCTCAGGTTTCCTTAGGGAAAGTCAATAAAGTGCCATGGAATTACATTGCCTATCCTGCTAAGGGGAAACAAAATTGTTTCTGTAAAAAATGTGCACCTGGAAGGAAGTTTGCTCATTTGCTAGAAAAAGTGGTTCTTTTCGATTAATAGTTACTATGGAAGTACAGAGCTGAAAGAATGATAGTACAGCCCACCCTTTGAATAAACACGAAAAATGGAAGCGTGGATATTCTAGCAATAAGATCAAACAACCCAGAATCCTGAAGGCAGTGCAAAATCCAATTAAATATCAGGGTTGTGCAAAACCTTTGAAAAAGGTGTTCTGCACTATGCATAGGGTGGCGGGGTGATATGCAAAGAACTTATTTTTAAATTGTTAAAACAGTGGCAGGTGTGTTGCAAAGTCATATGGCTACTTTGGAAGCTGCTCCCAGATAATTGTTGAATTATTTTGCTCTGCTGGACAGAAAATATTGCAAAACCTCTTCTTCAAAGATTTTGGACAGTTCTACCAAGGATTTGGTAATGGTAAAGTCTCCAAGTTCACTGCAAATCCCGGTGACAAGCCCATGTTGTTTTCTTGACAGTAATAAGGTCGCCCTTTATTCTTTCCTTCTTCTGGGGGATGTCTTCAAGTCCTTAAAGTCTGTAAAGATTCTCAGTCATCCAGGTCATGGTTGTCTCAAAGGTGCTTTTTCAGGAGGCAAACAAGAAAGTCCAGTTACCTCCTGAAAAAGCACCTTTGGGACTTCAAGTCCTTAATTTATCCAAATACCCTGATGTTATCTGGAATCTCCTATCTAACTAATAACCAACTGTTAAACCTTAAAGGCAAGACAAGATTGCTCATAGGTTCCTATTATTATTATTTCCTTCTTCATAGCATCTTCCTGCAAGTGCAGCCACTCCTTCTCCCGGATCAATCCAGCATTCACCTATTGGTTGCAACAGGAACTGATCAACCAGCTCCTCACCCGAGCCTGGTATTATGAGCTGAGACAGTGATCATCCCAATGTCCACCCAGCTAGCTTTTTTAATTTTTGTCAAAACAGTTTTAATTTCATTTCGTACCTTCAGATGCGTGGCTCGTTTGAAAGCTTTATTGCAAATATGACAGACGTGAATTCTTTCTTTTCCATGAACTTCCTTACTGTGCTGCATTAGCACGGTGATTGAAGAAAATGTCTGACTACACTCAAAACAATGATGCAGGCGGGCCTCTTTTTCAACTTGAATACTTTTTGACAGAGGTGGAGAAACCTCACTCACCTGTAACAGGGAAATAAAATACATAGACAAATAATTATGGCAAATACAACCAACAAAATGTTTGTGAGAATATTTGATTGTCTTTTCAGATGGGATACAATTACATCTCAAGAGTGTCATTTTATTATACAGCTTTGACACGCATATTACCCCAATTCTACCATGTAATAAGGGATTAATATTCTTGTTAGCAACTTCCTGTAAAATATGTGGATACATATGGATACAGACCACATATCACACACAAGTAATCTGGTAAAAGAATCAGGGTGTTCAATATTATTTCAACCCAACTTAGGGATACCAATTTACCCATGAATTTGTTTCATTATGTGACAAGAGATTATTTTGCGGTCAAATTACCCGTCTCACATGGAGTAGGAAGGTGGGATCAGTTTGTCAACCATAACAGGCAACTGCATCTTCATCTTCTGTATAAACTTTTTCTAGGGTATTTTTTCTAGTTTCCCAATCAAGCCTACATTCCTGATTTTATTATTATTATAAAATTATATTATTATTTATATTATATGCAGTGGAGCTTCATGTGCGAGCACAAGTAGCCTTCGCTCACACGAGTGCAGCTTTGCCCACGTGTGCTTGCCCATCACTTGCACAATCCGGTTTTGAACTGTCCTGGGCCCGGGGGTTGGGGACCCCTGCTTTAGGCAGTTTTCAATGTCCGAATTATTTGCATAATGCCCCCAACTATCTGGATCCTCATTTTATTGACTTCGGAAGGATAGACGGCTGAGTCAACCGTAAGCCTCATCAGGATCAAATTCCAGACTGTGGGCAGAGTTAGCCTGCAATACTGCACTTTAACCACTGTGATACCAGGGCTCCTCATAGTCCAGCATTCATGTATATGTCACTTAATTTCCTTTTTTCCTTTTGAGGAAAGGAATGTCAGCTTTAAAGGATAGACCAAACAGGAAACACACCTGGATAAACTAATTCTACTTTATGGTAAAGCTACATTAATTAAATCTTGTAAATCTGAAAGTAAAATCTCCTGCCATCTCCTTTACAGCTTAAGAGACTAGGGATGATTCCTTCTGAGGCTTTTGCTCCACTCACTGTCTGGCTATGGACTATGTCTTTTCTTATCTGATCATTCCCTAGGCAGCCTCTTTTCACCCATCTCACAAAATATTTCCCACATACCATTACAGGATTTTAGAAACTTCTATTCCTGATATGCAATAAGTGTTATGATAATGTCTATTTAAATCCCATAGACTTGGTTTTGTTTCAAACTATCTTTGCTGACTTGTGGTACAATAATAAACCAATAAGATTTTTATCTCAGCCAACTTGTTGGATGGATCAAAAAGAATACGTAGACCCAAAGTTAAAATCATAGTTGTGCTTACAACTATTAACAGGCAAACAGGAACAATTCTGCTTACATTAAGCTGTTATTTCCGGGCAATGTGTTTCTATATACAGATTCTGTTATCTGTTATATGGACTTGAATAGTAGAGTTGCTGCAGATGACTTAGGCATAACCTAAGTTACCAAGTAAATCTCATAAGTCAGCACTGTAGTGATTGTGACCACAATTTGGGTTAGAATAATGAAGATTGAAACCTGTAGTCTTTATACTGCATTTTCTAATTCCTCAAAATAAGATTTTCTATAGTTGACAAGTTCATGTGCCATTCTGTCAAATTATCCATGGCTGGGGTGAGGGCAGAGAAAAGGAAGAGAAAACATGCCAGAGGTAAACTTGATGAAAATGAAGCTTTCATACATGGTACAAGGGTATGGTCTTGTACCATGTATGAAAATACATGGTACAATGCCATAGCTGAGCATCAATTTGCCTACATGTTCTGAAGGCATTGGGGATCTGAAAGCTAGGAGATTCTATCTACCCAAATAATTTAGAAATGAACCTGCCTTACTAGTCATTTGAGAAAACAAACAATACCCACCTGCTACTAGTCAGGAATCACCCTGTCCACAATTGATTAGAAAGACTAAAAGTTAAAAAGACAAATGCTTTCCAGATGTAAGTAAACCTTTGAATGCAGAAATGTTCTTACCTGATTAATTTTCCTAAGATTTATGTCTCCATCAATCCATCTTTCTGAGTACTCCCACTCTGTGAGCAAAACCAGAGGCAATTCAAGCACTGTGGCTGAAAGCTCTAGGCTTAAGCCCTATCAGCAACAGATGTTCACTAGAGTAGCATTTCCACAGCTTTTGACATAGTTTACATTTAGAATGATAACATATATGTACTCTCTCTTTCTCCCTCTCCCTCTCCCTCTCTGTGTATGTGCCTGTCTGTATGTCTTAATACTACATAAATGTATTCTTCAAGTAGCAAATATAAAAACACACCTAGACATCAGTTGCTTGACTTAAGATTGAAAGAGACATTACCCATGAACAAAAAAAAATCATCAGGTAAGACTTTCCATTCTTTGTCATAATTAGTTACTGTTGGAGCAGTAAAAAGCAATTCTATGGAAGGCAGCAAAGAGGAAGCTTGGTAGTGGACAATGAAAATGAAGAGAGAAAACAGACAGGTGAGACAACTACCTGCAGCTTAAGTTTACAGGAAGTCATGCAAGGACATAAAAAATAGGGTGGTCTGAGAAATTAATAGCAAACCAAATAGGATTAGTTGACAATAAGAATGAAAGGAGGGGCGAAAAATTAAGAATGGTGTTTTCAGGAAAGAGAATAGATAGTAGAACAAGAGTATTTCCTTATGTGTGATCTTCAGAAACAGATCCCATGAATAGTAAGAAATGATCAACAAATATTGTAGAGCATAGCGATACCAAAACTCTACATTAAAGCATATTAGCTGTAAGAAATCAGCTATAGTGGCAAAGGGGCTGATACGGGTATTGAAAGAAAAACAGAACTTGCTGAAAAGTTAAAATGAATTGATAGCATTACTCTTTACTGCAGAGTTAGTCATATTTAAGCTTTTTTTTTTTTTTTTGCACAGTACATCTGGAAAACGATGTCAAATAGCAATAATAAATTACATATTTGAATATAATATTCTCCTTAAAAGGATGTGAAGGCAATCAACAGAGATATGGGAATTTTTAGTACAGCAAGGTCATAAATATTAAATTGCAAAAATATGAACTGACTTTTAACACTTTATTCTCTCCTTTAAAGCCTCAATGCAAAGATCATCCAAAGAAAGTACTGGCGTATTATGTTCAAAATATCAAAAGTAGCCATATTGAATCATGTATTACTGTACGTCTTGTACATATTGCAAAATCTTGCTGGCCAGGATTTCAGGTTAACTAGGTGGGCAAGCAGGACTTCCTAAAGAATACTGCACTCATCAGACAGCCCATTATTAAGGGATACTTTAAATTATTTCAAATGCAATGTTAGCACACTAGTAGGGCATCTGTCAAGACTAGTAATGCATAGGGCAAAATGGAAAAAACAGGGAAATTGTACATTTTCTTGCTTTATAGACATCACATTTAAATTCAATTAATGGGGGAGAGAGCAAAATGTATGTAGGATCTATCAATCCAACAACTAAATAGAGCATCCTCGTGCAAAGAATCTTCAGAAGCTGGACACAAACAACATGGAAATTGTTATCTTCACCATTGCTCATTCAGGGAATCTTATAGGATGCTGTTGGATCTATCTAATTCACAAGCAACAATCATTAACACTAATGTTCATAATTAATTTGAAAAACTATCCTAAAAAAATCCAAAAGAGCAGAATAATAATAATAGATGGTTTCAGATAAGTGATGTAAAAGAAAATCAGAAGAATTAAACAATAATGATGAGGTGTTGATGAGATGCAACCAGAGTGCAGAAGAAGATAAAATAAATATTCAGAATAAAATAATCACATGGGAGAATCAAATTTCGACTTTAAAATAAAAAAGTTGCATCTGACACCAATAAAGTTTATCTGTGCAAAAATGTGCTGTATTAATTTCACTAGGATAGCTGTGAACAAAAATATCACCAGCCTAAGGCTACAGTTGCATATATGAGTTTCCTCAAAAAAATTACTTAGATATATTGGACTTTCAAGTTTCAGAATTCGTTAATTAGAGGCCACACTGACAGGGGGATTATGGCAATTGACAATATCTAATATATTGGGAGAGTACCCAGGCTGAAGAACATTGCAATTCACACTATCTGGAATAATTCCTATTGAATAACATGCTCCTGATATAAAGAACTGCACTTCAGGTCTCATTTAGAAAAATGACAAATACTATGTTTAATATAGTGTCATCTCAAATTTTCATTAGAAGGGCAAAATTCTGTCAAATTGAAGTTTTCATAGATACTATCCCTAATGAAATAAATGAGTAAGATAAATGACAACCTCAGTTACAGGACACAAAACGACGGCATTATCAATCAAGAAAGGTCCACTTACCTGATAAGTTAATTCATCATGGTTTGCAGGTACTGAATGTGAAGCATGGCTGACTAGGATGACCTGCTGGGAGCTTGAATTGGTCTGGCCAGAAAGAGTAGAATCTGTGAGTAAAGCAGGGAACTGTTGACCCTGGCAAAGAAATTTCCAAATGTTTAGAAAAATGTGCAACTCACATCATCAACGTCTAAACCAATTAACATATTTATTACTTAAACTTTCCACACATAGGTAACTAAAAGTTATCAATAGATAAGATTATATTTTATATAATCTGATATCACAGGCTAAATAAAAAAAATTAAGCTATTATTCCATTAATAAACCCAAAATATTTAATTTGTCTAATGTTAAGAATTACCCTAAATGTAGTAACATGTAATGTGAAATCAATTTAATGATAGCTTATGGCAGTGATGTCTAACCTTTTTCTGCTCGGGTGCCAAAAGGGCACGCACGTGCGCCCACACCCATGATGTAATGCATTCCCCCGCACGCATGCACATGCTGACTCCCCACGCTGACCCACACACACGAGTGCAGGCCTCACTGAAGCCTCAGATTTTCCTGTTGGTCCGTTGTGCCATTTTTCATTCTCCCCAGACTTCCTGAAGCCTGGGGTGGGCGAAAATGGCCACTTCCCTACCCTCCGGAAGGCCAACAATCAGCTGGCCAGCGTGCGCATGCACGCTGGAGCTGACAAAGCGCAACGCCTCACCTGCCCTCAGATATGGCTATGCGTGCCACCTGTGCCACCTGTGGCACGCGCGCCTTAGGTTCGCCATCATGGGCCTATGGACTATATATCCATTAATTTAAAGTTTTGTGTAAAATCTGAAATCTGTCCAAAAATCACACTTACAACACCATCAATTTGTTAGTATGTAGTACTAATAAAATTCAAGAGGATTTGTCACGTGTTAATTTTTTTTTTTAAACAGGGGAGAAAACGAAAGTTGAGAAGGCGATATAAAAGACTAACAAACATTTATTTCAGTTTTACATACTTCGATTTGGCTACTAAGAGGAAAGCTATGAAGGTGCAGCATAATATAACATATTCTGATAAATGATTGGAAAAAATATGAATATTTTATTCATAGTTCTCAAGGCCATTACATGAATACCCCAAAGCTTAATCCATGATTAACCCCTTAATCCTTGAGGGATTAACTGTGACTTTTGCAGTTAATTGATTTGGGGTGAGATGTATATCCTTAGTGCATGTTTCTGTATTACCCACTACATTTGTTTCTCTGATCTGTCTGTCACTTTAAAAATATGCTTGCCACACAGTCAGCCAGATGTTCACACTGGATTGGGAATTTTTATCAACTCATCAAAGCACTAAAGTCTTGGGATAGGCAAATGTAGATGTGTTAAAGATGTTGTTGCAAGATGTAAGCTGTTCAGACTAAAGCTGCCTTTTGCAACTGACTGATGGTGATTTTGTCAATGCCAGTGATGTTCAAGTGGTACTCCAGTTGTTTTGGGATTGTACCCAAAGTTCCTAGTAGTATTGGTACTACTTTTGCTTTCTTTTATTTCTATTTGCAGGTCTTTGTATATTGTTATCTTCTCCGGTTCTTTCTCTTCTCTTCTATTTCCAGATACTGCCATGTCCACTATCCTCATTTCTTTCAATTTTCAATATATAATTGCGAAGTCTGGGGTTTTACATGGCAGGTACCTGTCTGTTTTGATTCTAAAGTCCCAGAGCACTTTAGATTCTTCTTCTTATAATAACTATTAGACTTGTTTACTGCCCATCTCCCCTATATGCTACACTTGGTTTTAAAACCATACAACCAAAGAAGCACCAATTTATATCATCCACGTTCATATTTAAATGTAGAAGTTTGTTAAGGAAGGTATAACTCTATATCCGTCCTTAACAAACTTCTATATTTAAAATATCTCCCACAGATGTAACTTTCTTCTGTATTTTCTTCTTACTGCAAGGGATGGGTTTATATTTAATCTATGGCTACGTTACACGTAGATAAATTAATGGGAAAATTAAGGGAAAACAAAAGTCCTTTTTAACTGATGAGAGCTAACAATCAGCTGGATTCAAACAATTGTTCTGCAAAGAAAAGGGCATAACAGAATTCCTAGTCCCAGTAATTCAATGCTTCCTGGGAAGAAAAGAAGGGAGCTATATTTGTTAATCTGTGCTTCCTCCTGCAGTTCTCAGGCCATCTTTAGAATTCCATATTATCTGGAGCAAGTTTTAGGAAGCAAAGGGAATAGCAAGAAGGGGTGGGGGACAACAGAGGTTTGGATGCAAAGCCTGAATATCCCACCTTACCTTTAGGAAATATAAGCAAAAATTCAATTACATAGTGACCCTGAAATATGCAGCACCAGATATATCATAAAGTTGAAAGCACACAAAGAGCGAGGTATACAGCACAATTTTAAAAATATGTTCAATATTCGTTGCTATACAAGCAGGATTAACCTACGGTTATCTTAATATTTTTTCCCAAGTTTTATGAATTTAGCAAATGTTAAGAACAGGATAGAACAGATCAGAGAAATGACACAAACCTGTGAAGTGATATTAAGTGTCACTGCATCAAGACCAGCAGATAACATACTCTGAGTATCAGCCAGGGTCAATGTGACACTACCATCTCCTCCCACACCTGGGGATGACATTACTAGGTTCTGAGCTGGCTGAGACAAGGGTGGTGTCGTTGGAAGGTTTCCGCTTGAAGTGTTAAGTTCTACAAAAGGTATAGCAGAAGAATTCAAAATCAGAATCACAATTCATAATTGGGGATGTACTGTACAGCATTCTTAGATTGTTCATTATTTAGCCATTTTGTATCCCATGCAAAATTTAAATTCCAGCTACAACTGTAAGTATCTTACTCCAAAATAGTTCTGTGCTTCTCACCTCTTGGGAGGGAAAAGTGCATTCCTAACAATTAAAATAAACATTCATTAATATCTTCTTGCCCTCATAGATTCTGCCTGCAACAAACAAATTCAACAGAATAGGCCGTAATCACAGAGATTTTAACAAGCGCTTAAATGGCATTAACTTGTATATTGTGTAATATCTTGGTACTACTTCTCCTGATTTAATATGATTAACGTGTGTTCAATTTAGAATGTCAGGATTAGGAAGGTTGCACTAGCGTAATTTTTAATGGGAAAGCTTCAGCAGAGGGTTTGAAAATGACCTTGACAAAAATATATCGCAGTCATTACCAAAATATAAATTTTGCCTGAAAAGACAGGAGAGAGTGAGGGGGAAAAATCAAGTCTGGTTCACCACGATTATCTTGGGTATAATAGGGAGGGAAAGACAAACTGTCAGGTTTTCAAGATTCAGTTATTTAGCTTATAAAAGTAGTTCTTCACTTAAAACAGTTCATCTAGTGACCATTCAAAGCTACAATGCCACTGAAAAAAGTGAGCTATGATCATTTTCACACTTACATCCATTGCAGCTTCCCCATGGTCACATGATCAAAATTTGGATACTTGGTAATTGGTTCATATTTATGACAATTGCAGTATCCGGCGGTCATGTGATCAGCATTTGTGACCTTCTGACAAGCAAAGCCAATGGGGAAGCCAGATTCACTTAACAACATTACTAACTTAACAACTGCAATGATTCACTTAAAAAACTGTGGCAAGAAAGATCGTAAAATGGGGCAAAACTCACTTAACAATTTTTTTGCATAGCAACATAAATTTTTGGGCTCAACTGTGGTCATAAGTCGAGGACTACCTGTACCACAACATATTTTCTTGGATATTTGCTTCCTAAACTGGTCTACCTCAAAAGGGGCCATACTTTTAGCTCAGCCTATCTCAGAAGATTGTTGTGAGGAAAATCAAGTGTATTGCCCTTGAACGCCTAAATTAAAGCTGGTAAGCAAACAAGCATGAAGTGCACTGAAATCTAGGTTAAGGTGAACAGGAATTTAGATTACAAGGATGTTCAAATATTCAAATGATTATCATGGTGTGATGAGAATCTGTGCAAAGCATAATTTTGAAGACACCATGCAAAACAACATACCCTCCCCACCACAGTGAAATGGGGTGCTTTTCATGACTGCACGCTTTTCCTTGGCAGTTCTAGCATTGGAAATGACTTCTGCAGTTGCATATTTTTGGATTGAACTTAAGCCCCTTGGGAAGGTAAATTGTGCCATCTTTGCTCCTTGACAAGGTCAATCACATTCTCTCCATGACCCTATTCCTCCAAACTGTGGCTGTCTCACATACTTCCTACTAAAGTTAACCATGTGGTCAGTGTGGATAAAAATCAAAGATTGTTTAAAATCTTTTTTTTTTAATTAAATCGATTTTTTAAATTTAAATTGGATTTTTTTATTTTTATCAAATTTATTGTAATAAAATGCTTTTGGAGTAAAAATCTATCTAAAGATACTTTTCTATTTAAGATACATAAATAATTTAGTTTATTCAGCATGAAATGGAGCTTAGTTATGTAGCATGAGGCTGTATATTCTGCAACATTGGGACTGTCAGTAAGTCAACATCGGATCAGAGGAGTAGCAGAGATGACAGTTGCTCTTTAAAAATTATGATTTAAATCAATTTGATTTAAATCAAGCCTTTTTGCTAGTGATTTAAATCATGATTTAATTGTGATTTAAATCGACTTGATTTAAATCAAATCCACCCTGCATGTTGTTCAAACTAATAATTTATAACAGCTTTTCAAATATAAATTCCATCGAGATCACTGTAAGATAGTTCTAAGTAACTATCTGCAAACTAGCAAATTTGAGGAAAATAAATGAAAACTTACCTGAAGAACTATTCAATGTTGGGTTTTGAGACAGTAACTGATCATTATTTATAGTTAGTGTAGTAGCAGGTGATTGATTAGTGATATTAGGTGTTGCCAATCGTAAATTCCCATTCAGTTCATTGTTGCCAGAAGAAATGTGTTGAATAAGATCTTGGCCTAAATGGAAAATGGAATTGTTTAGCCACTTCAGTTCTAAGTTTCACTTTCTTTTTACAGTAACAAAGCCCTCAGCAATTAGTGCTATCATGAAACTTTATACATTTTAATGTTCTTTAAAATGAATAATTTTTCATTTCTGAAAGAGAACAGCTTATGTAAAAACTTCAGAATGAAAGTTTCAGTATGACTAAGCTCTACTTTTAAAGGGTCCACTGCATCCTACGGTATTTTAATGCATACAGGTTCAATATGTACAGAGAGCATACCAATAATGAAATAAAGCACAGAATTATTGTCACTTGTATAACAAATTGAGAGACAAATATGGTAAATCTTGTCAAGTTCAAAGTATATAATTATGAATTATTTCACAATATAAACTGAATATTGCTAAATACGTGGAAGAAACATGTGAAGCAGAAGCTGCAGTAAAGTTTCTCTTCACCAGAAGTCTAAAAAAAACATTCTATAATATATACTCAATTGGTACTAATCAGTTAAAGATCAAGAACATTTGTTCAAAACTTATTATAATATTAAATTTTTAACCCCACCAAATATAAATCTTCCACCTAAGATAAACCTGCAGATGAGTATGCTTCATTAAAAAGAGTCAATGGAGAAGAATCAGAATAACTTCACAATTATACTTGCCAGATATAGTAAGGGTGATCTCTTGAGGGGTTCCTGATGAATTTGTAGTGGTTGAGCTAGAAGCATGAGTTAAAACATGACTCAGACCAGAACTATTTATTGTCAGTGTAATCTCATGTTGACCATTGGCAGTTGATACCATTCCCTGTGAAGTCATAACTTGAGAGAGGTCCTGTGAACCTGAACATGAGTAAAATAAACTAAATAAAAGTACTCAGGTTTTACATTATTCATATTTCATGTTCTAATGGTGTTGGACACAGAACTGAAAAATGTAAGGGAGCTGGCTTTGATACAGATCACATATTAATGGTTCCCATATAGATAATCCAAGAATTGGAATCACAATAGTAGAATAAAAACAGGTGGTCTATCTGGGTTAGATCTGAAGGAGTAAGAAAGTTGTTTGTGACTCTTGGGACTAATCTAAAGAATTTTCTTCCAGACTTCTCCAGGTGACCATTTGTAGAACTATCCTCAATGAGGAATCAAATATTTGGTTTTTCAAAAGAATTAAGCAATCATATTTTAAATTATTTAAGCAAATAAAAGATAGAAAAATATCCCTCAGTTCAGAACTTGGAGATAGGCCAGCTTTTTCTCAGGAGTGATTTCAGGGTGATATTCCTGAGAGAAGTAAGTTGAATTTCTGGCCTGTGACCATAAGATGGCCCTATCTTGATCGATTTTAGAATTTTTTATTAATAGAAATATGTCTTTTATCAGATTATAGTCGTGTGATTATAAGATAGGAAAATAAAAATAATTTAGATAATTTTAATCAAAGAGCTTCTGGATGAGTTTGCTTTTCTACCATATTTACCTGAAGTAGTTGTAGCCAATACGGATTCTTGCTCAGCCATAGGCCCCATTGTCATATTTGCTGAAGAAGTAACATTGGGCTGTAAGGACAAGCTTGACAAAGGCTGTATTACCACATTTGCTGCTGACACTGTACTTTCTGCTGTCTGCAGGGAGGAATTCTGAGGTGCCAAACTGGGATCTCCTGTTAGCTGCTGGGTCAGTACATTACCCTGTTGAAGAGTCTGTTGCAAAAGGCTGGGGTCAATCTGAAAAGAAACAAGTCCGATAGTAATATATTCCATTTTTGTTTTCTAAATCTGGGTATAGTAAAACTATAATACCCAAGCAACAAAAGTTGGCTCATCTCATAGATAATAACTTGTTCAATCTTACTGAAGTTGGCTAGTTTTAATGTTTTATGGCAATGTTAAATTTTAAACATCAGCCAACAATTGGCAGGTATTAAATAAAATACAAATTCTGCCAGAAGTTGTATTTTGTGAATCAGAGCCACATCATTTTCCTTTTCAGCATTAAAAGATCTAAATTTTTCATGTCCATTGGCACTCAGCAGACTTCCATCTGAAGACTTTTTAGAATTATTTTTTAAAAGTTGGCTTGTTCAAAGCAAAGTGTCAAGTGTTATTTATAAGAAAGCTTCTGGACTCTACATGAATGTAATTAACTTTCTTAGAAAATCAAAATGTTGGACAGCTGCAGGTCAAGTGCTTTCTTTTCACAGTGCTCCATCTCCTGATAAAACCTTTCAAATATAAAATAGGAGAGATACTGGCTCAGAAAGATAACAAGAAACATTTTCAGCAATATGACTTATGATAAATATGATTGATTTTTCACATTTATTAATTCAGCTATTGTAAATCCCCTTTTAGAGGAATGCCTCTACCATTCTCTTTGTATTCAATTTTTTTGAGTAATTAGGTAGAATTAGGAATCCATATGCTAAATAAGTAGGCAATAGAATCAATACAATTATGCAAAGAAAATTGCTTGTAGGAAGGAGAGGGAAAAAAGCACTTAAACACTATTGAACCATTAAATGAAAGATCAGGAGATTAAAAGCAAGGGATTATAAGCATTTATCTATGTATAACTTATTTAACAGTTTATGAAGGATAATATAGAATAAACCCACCTGTAAAGTAATGTTATTAATGCTACTAGGATCTATTCCAGAAATTTGAACATTCTGTCCAACCAAGTTGGCAGCAAGTTGCAACTGTATTCCTTCAAGGGTGGCCAAACTACCATCTGTCAAGGATAGAGTTAAATCACCTCCAGCTACCAAAGAAAACAGCCATATTATATATATATGTATTTCAGTTTTTACATACACAAATTAAGATTAAACATGAATTAATCCTTATTCTAAATTAGTGAATTAAGCAAGCTATACTACAACAATTAAAACTGAAAACCTAAAGAAGCTTACTGAGGAATGCCTTACTGAATAATGAAATCTTCCTTTGAAATAAATATGCAATAGTGCATAGTGGTAATACCAATAAAACCATAAAACTGATACTGTGTATTTTAAAAAGTGCCAAATTGATTAATCCTGATTGATTTTGATAGCAATGAAATCAGAGAGTGTGTGCATTCTATATATACAAATTAATTTAAGTAAGTGGGTGTACATAGAGTGGGAATGACACAACACAAATCCATGCACACTAAATGGCTAAAACTATTTGTAGCAAAAGAATTAGCATTCTATAATATATAATAAATCTACCAGAATGTATAGTTTTCAATAATTTTGCTACTAATGTTTTAGAACTGTGATTTACTGCTAATTTTATGAAGCAACTGATTGGATTTTTAAAGTATTTTATCATTCTCTTCAATTTAGTAGATATTATATCTCATTTCCAAGATATCAATAATCATATCTTAACGTAAGGAAAGATAGAAATCCTGTAATCATAAGAATAAAATTGCATTTTTTCCTAATATAACCCAAGTGTTTCCCCCGCAAAAAATCACAAATGTCCGCTATGAATGACTTTGAAACACACCTGTAAATCATAAGTTATAAACTACACAAAGATGGAGAGACTCAATTAAATCATCTGTGGAAGCCTCTGTTCGGAGCCAAAGCAGGTGTGGCTGCACCAATATCTATTTTGAAAGTCTCTCTCTCAACATTAACAGGAGCCGCAGAAGAGTTTGATTTTGAACAGCATGAACCTTTCTCAAACTGAACCCCCTAGAAAATAGAATGAAACACTTCCATGTTTACCTGACATAGAAGCAGGAAGGATAGCCTGACCAACGATACTTTGCTGGAGCAAATTTTGGTCAAACTGGCCTGTCAGCACAGAGTTATTCATGATGAAAACGTTAGGATCATTTGTGGATGAATTCAGAAGATTGACTGGTTGGAGACCTTTGGCTGGAGCACGAGAGCCAGCTTTCCTGGCTTTCTTGGCCTCGGATTTAAAATGGCACTGTATATGAGTCTTCCTGCGTCCAGAAGTCCGAAACCTTAATTCACAATGAGGACACTTAAAAGGCTTTGCTCCAGTATGTAGACGCATATGAACTTTCAAACTCCCTTTTGTGGAAAATGAATTACTACATACATGGCAGCTGAAAAGTTTCTGACCTGGAAAATAATAAATAGTGTACAGCGAAATATAGATTATTTCTGATCATATATAAATTTATGCTAGATTTTGTTTGGACATTAAACAATCTGAATTAATGTTTTATAATATTTGATTAAAAAAATGTTTAAAGAAGACTTCCTCCTAAATCATGATCTACTCCTAGGTTTTCGAGTTTAAAAAAAAAACTTTTAGGTCATAACTAGACAAAGTCGAGTATGTTGGCTTAACCACCTTTCAAACAAATAAGTAGAGGAAGAAATGAATGTAGGGAGGGAAACCAAAATGTATACTTAAGTATTAAAAGCTAAATTGTTAATTCATTAGAAAGTCATGTATCTTTTCCAGATCTTTCCTAAAATACAAAGTACAATATATACAAGATCTTTTCCAGATCTTTCCTAAAATACAAAGTACAATATATCTGATGTTTATTCACAATTATCTAACTAAGTGGGAAGTGCTCATGATCTTACATACCTGTGTGTGTTTTTACATGACAGTCCAAAGTCGACTTTACAGTAAAACTTTTTCCACATTCATCACATTTGTAAGGTTTTTCTCCCGTATGGATACGTACATGCCTAGCCAAAGATATTTGTTCTAATCATTACAAGGTATGTTATGTTTATTAAAATAGCTAAGAAGTTTCAGTTAGGCTTCATCTTCAGTTAGGCCTCATATTCCTATAGAATTACTTTATGGTATACTTTCAATGTAGCCTAAGCACACAGTAAAAACCTATTTTTTTCTTTAATTCGCCTACAATATACTGCACTTTCCAAAGTTGATTTTGAGTACAGATTAGGAGATACGTATTATAAATGAATTGACATGTGGGAAGAAATTGCTATATACAATCCATTTTTCTTTAATTCTGAGTCAATTGTTGTTATGTCATGTTCTCCTAAACAGCATTAAATGACATTCACTTCCACTATTGGGCTGAAGGGAGAGAAATGTCTGTGTTTTTATCAAGTGCATATAACCCTGTATGGTATTTTCAGTTGTACTAACCACCAGGATATAATATATGTCTAGTTTCACCCTTAGTAGGACTCCTCAGACGTATACCTGATGAGTCTCAATAAGCATGAAGCCTATCACATACTGCCTCCCAGTGGTTAACATAACTTTGTAAAGTAAAGAATAAATAATTATTTGAGGAAACATTATAATTTGAATAGATGATAAAAATAGTATTTAGGCAAGAAGTCCGTAGACTAGTTGTCATTTAAGTAGTCAAAACTAGTGCTTTGCTAGAGGATCACAACTTTTATATATTCCTATAAACATTAAAATCTCAACTATCTCTGTGTGCATTTAATCATATCATTGTATATAAACTCTTCAAAAGTAACAAAACCTATGGCAATTTACTCTTAACTGCTAAAATCCAGAGAACCTGAGATAATAGAGCTATATCTACCCCTTACTGCAAAATGCTTTCAAAACTCGGTTTCAGTATGACCAGTTTCTAACTGGAAAATAATGTCATCAAAATATTGAGCATGCAGTTGATACTGCACTGATAGACGAGTCCCTGCCAACATTGAGAAGCCAGACTGCCTTGTAAAGAGTTAGTCAGAGATAGTACAAACTAGTTGGTGTGGCAGGTGGTACCCATTTGCTCATGCTTAAATGCAGATGATGACTGGAAGGTTGCCTGCCTCTTCCTTTAAACTAAGGGTGAAAGAAAGTAAATTGCAAAGTAATATAATTCATATATCAAACCTTTAAAAAAATCTACATTTTCACTTACCTAACTAAGTCACTAGGTTTTTTAAAGCTTTTTGGGCAGTAAGAACAACAATTGGCATATTTTGGCTCAGCCTCCATTTCCGCTTGTCTGTCTTTGATTTCACTAATCCTGTCCTTTTCTGCTGCAGACTGGACAAGAACTTTTTCAGAGACAGTGGCACTTTCCTGAGGTCTAATTTTTGCAAGTTCAGCTGTTTCCTCCTCCGTGAATGTGATAACACCCGGCCTAGATTTTCGAGAGTTTGCCTTTTCAGATGCTGCCTCTTCGTCTTCTGCATAATTAAATAGGGAAGCAACACTTTATAAGACCTAGTAATATCAAATAAAGTTCTTGGATGTTAATATGAAATCCAATTATTCTTAGCAATTATACAAAAGTACAGATACTCCAAGGTTAAAGGGCATCAGAGATGTGTCTGCAAGGCCACTATATGTTCTACATCAACTAACAAATACTGTGGTGCATGTTCTCTTTCAGATTATAACACTTATACAATTCCAGGCAAAAAAAAATCCTATAATTTTTATGCTAAAGAACAATTTTTATGCTAATTCTCAATTTACAACAATTGGGACCAGAATATTTTGAACAAAGTTTCTGAGCAAAGTGAGATGCCCACCACTGCTTTGCTCAATGACTGCAATCCTGACACTCCCAGTGATCAGGGATGACACCCAGTTGTGATTGTTAAGTGATCTCCGAGGTTGTTAAGAGACAGAACAAAAGATTTGCCTCCTGAAACCCTCCTGATAGCCCACCAAGGGCTTTCCTTCTCCTCTGTGCACAAATAATTTCACTTCCGCTCTTCCCCCATCCCCTTGCAACCTTCTCTGCTGGCTTCCCCACTGACTTTCTGGGGAAGCCAGCAGAGAAAATTGCAAATAACGATTACATGATCACAGGGATTTTGGCAACTGGTTATAAAGGTGAGCCAACTGCCAAGTACTGAAAATACAGTCATGTGACAGGGAGGAGATCCAATATTTTACAATGGCCAGAAGTGCTTTATGAGCTGTAGACCACTCTTTCAAAGGCTGTCATAACTTTGAGTGCTAGTTAAGCAACCAGTCGTAAGTGAAGGCTAACTGTAATATGCTTTTCTGATACACAGAGACTGTTGCTTACCCCCTCCTGCTACCTCTCCATCTGTTGCTGTTGTTGAAGACACTGTTTGATGCTTTTTCATGTGTTTTTTGCAGTGAACTGTGGTTCTGAAGCTTTCATCACAAAATGGGCACTTGTAGGGCTTCATACTCATATGAGTTGTCATATGTCTAGTAAGGCTTCCATTGGTGGTGAAGGAAGTATTACAAATACTGCAACTGAATGCTTTAACTCCTGGGGGTGGGGGGAAAACAGAGGAAAGTAAATAGAAATGGGAAGTGGTGGTTATATAATTCGTCTATACATCAAAAATGATACAAAATAAAGGCAAATGTGAAAACATATTCTGACTTCCACTTTGTTTACAGATGTACTTATTTTTATTTACTCGCATTATCTACATTCAGCTGCAATATAAGGTTACTCCTCCCCTACAAAAATATTCCAAACAATGCTATAAAATTAGGGTAATAAAAAGACTAAGTAATTCTGTCACCAAATGATCTTCAGGGATGAGTGAGGATTTTACATGTATTCTCTCATTATTACTTCAGTTTTTTCAACAGGTCACTACACTGATACTGCTTTTTGTGAATTGATAACAAGATTTTGGAACTAGTAACTATTATTTCCGTTAATTAAATGGCAAAAGCGATATGCATTCCATTTTCTGGAAAAGGTCACAAACCCCACCTACATATATCTCTTCTTTGAATTGCCCAGCAGCTTTCAATAGATTATTATTGAAATGGTGAATGAAAGATGAATTAAATACAGATAGTCCTCAACAGTTTGCTTAGTGACCATTCAAAGTTACAACAATGAAAAAAGTGACCTATGACCATTTTTCACACTTACAACTGTTACAGCATCTCCATGGTTACGTGATCAAAATTCAGGTGCTTAGTAACCGACTCATGTTTATGACGGTCACAGTGTCCCCGTGTCATGTGATCACTACTTGTAACCTTCTGAAAAGCAAAGTCAATGGGGAAGCCAGATTCACTTAACAATCATGTTACTAACTTAACAGCTGCAGTGATTCACTTAACAACTATGGCAAGAAAGGTCCTAAAATGGGGCAAAACTCACTTTTAACAACTGTCTCTCTCTTAGCAACAGAAATTTGGGCTCTATTATGGTCCTAAGTTGAGGACTACCTATATCTCCAAGCTTGATCCTATTGTACTGTCCATTTTAAGTAAGCTTAAAGGATTTGCAAGGGAATCAAATATTACCAAAAATTCATCACCTGTATGTGTTTTCTCATGAGATTTAAGAACTCCGGAAGAGACAAATCCCCGGCCGCACAGTTGGCATTTATAAGGCTTCTCCCCAGTGTGTGAACGTACGTGCTGCTTCAAGTGGCTAGATTTCTTGAAGCCCTTATTGCAATACTCACACCTATTAAAATGAAAGTTTATGTTGAATAAAATGAAACAAAGGCATTGATGAATACCTAGGAATATGTGAAAACTTTAATTACAGTTTCTGACTTAATGCTAGCAACACTTACATATTATATATAACTACCTTTTGAAATATGACATACCTGTAAGATCTTTTGCTTTGATCATCATTATCTTCCAGAAACTGGGAACGCTGGCCATGCATCTCAAGGTCTGATGACTGATCTTGAACTAACCGGGTAGCCTGGTTATCAATACATTAAAATAAATCTTTTAACTATATAATGGATAACAACCTCTGATTTAGCCCATAAGGCAGGGGTATCAAAATGGCAGCCTGCGGGCCAGATGTGTCATGTGCAGGCCAAGCCCATCCCAGCTCCACAAAGGGAAAAAACATCGCAATACATCATGTGACGGCAACATGACAAGGTGAGTTTGACATCCGTGCCATAAGAGTAGAAGTGATTCCAAAATGCCATAATCCTATTCTCATCATAGATTATTTCTCTGATTTAAATGTCATTAATGTTGGAGAAAAAAACTAGTCACACATAGGTTACTTTTCTATCAAAATGCATTTTCATGATGGCTAACTATACAATACAGAACATATGATCAAAACATAAAAGCAAATAAAAGGGATCCATGAAAAAGGTATCCAACAATTAACTTTTACTTTACAAGTAAGTCAATCTAAAAGTCAAGGCTTATCTGAAAAAAAGTATGAAGATACAACAGAAAGAGAATTCTATCATCTGGGTTCCATATGGGGATTTCCAGCACTTGGCAGAAACAACTGAAAAGGCCTGCTCTAGCATTCTTTATGGCAGAAGTGTTTTTTCAAATATCCTGCGTACAGGTTTTCACCTATAGTCATAACAGGACCTAGGCACAGATTTGTAACCAGTAAAGTTGCAATAAAGGAATCATAACCTTATTTATAACTGGCTCTGAGGAAGAATTTTACCACAATATAATATAGGAAGTTATCCAAATGAGATGAATTTAGCAGAGATTTGATACAAAACCAGTAATGAATACAACTGGTACATTTATTTATATAAAATAATAGACACTGCTGAAATATGATGCATCACTGTTTGGTTTGATGGCAGCAGATAGAAAGTCCATACAGAGAGTGGTAAGGACAGTCGAAAAGATTATAGAAAGCTCACTTTCCATTATTCAGGATACTGCTTATAAGCGCTATGTGCTTAGAGCTCATAGCATTGTTAAGAGACCCCACATACCCACTTTATGGTCTGTTTCTGTTGCTCCCCTCTGGGAGGAGGCTTCGAAGTATTTTTAGCAGGACTACCAGATTCTGTAACAGCTTTGTTCCCTAGGCCATGCGTCTGGTAAACTCGTAAAATTCGTTTTTCTCGCTATGTACATGTATACATCCAAACCAGACTGTGTTGTTTCTCTGTGTCACAAAATATATGTGGGCATATACATAATTTTGTATTTATTTATTTATTTTGTCATGTTCATGTAGTGTATCTTGGAGATGGTGACCTTTTGAAAGCTGTATGCAATGAAATTTCATTTTAATGTATGCCAATCAGTGTACATTGAAAATGACAATTAATGTATTCTATTCTATTCTATTCTATTCATGAAAAGGCAGTTTTTGACACCCGAAATCTAATTATTCAAAAGCACAATAAATCCTCCCAAATAATTCCTAACTTATATCTGTCTTTTGACTGCAATCTTATCCACATTAAGCTTCTATTAGTTCTCCATTACCAAGCCAAGCCATCTAAATCAGCTATTACATTTAGCACAATCTTCTGAAATTGGATCCAAGGATCTAATTTGATTTCTAAGACTTGGCAAAAAGATGCCCCTGAGGTCCTTCCCAACTAGACATACTGTGGCTCTGTTTTTAAATACCAGGGTTCAAGAGACTGACAAGAGACAGACATACAATTCTTTCAGTTCCTGATGCTGATCATCCATTAAAACGATTGCTGTCTATTATTAGCCTTAAAGTCACATAAAAGACAGATCTAAATCTCATTTAAAATGTCATCCAGAGCCTCAAATCAGAAACGGCATAAATACTTTCTTCAATCTTTTAATAAATACTTACTACATTGATAGTGTCAGGAGCAGGAACCTGAAGCAGACTTGGTTGATGGTAGCTTGTTGAAAGTGCCTGAGATTCAAGAGTGCTTGAATCCTGAAGCTGCTGTACTGCTGGAAACTGACTTGGTTGACTGTAGCCATCATTAACTGTAAAACCTGGTACAAATACAAATGAACAAAACAACCCCCTATTTTTTTGTAACACAAACACACCTAAAACAAAACAAAATCATTCACAACTCAGTTTTTTCTAACTAAACCAGCTCTTTAGCATGATTCATAGAAAATGACATCTTGAAGTCGGCAAACAGGAATGCAAGGAAAATCCCTTTCCAGATCTCTGGGACAGATTAAAAGATTGGCTCAAATTGTTGCACTGGTCAATGATCCTTCACTTGTCCTCTTTCCTGACAAGATTGTGAGCTATTGTTTCAAAGTTTATGTAAGTGATACCACCATAGTATCATATTTTAAAAGCCTGACACATCACCATCTGGATATAATGGGACAGCTTTATAATGTTAGTGAGGCTGATAACATTAGCATTAGCTAGCCTGATGCCTTAATTGCTACACCAAACTGGCTTTCATAGTAATAATCCTGAAGAGGAATTCCTTACTTAGAAGGACACATATAACTGGAACATAGAATGTGAGATGCATGAAATAAGAGAAACCTGAAATTGTGAAGTAGGAAATCAAGCTTGCTAAATTTGAAGCTTTAGAAAGAAGTTAACATAGACAGGGATAGGCCTCTTTAAACCACATTGTACATATAATTATCCAAAACATGACATTATATGAAAATATTGAGTGACAATGATATTAAAAAGGCCAGTGTCAAATATATGATTTAATATAACCCAATACATATCAGGGTCAAATCAGAAATTAACATGTAGCAAGTGAAAATCAATTTTATGTAAATATGGCTATCTATTAGTGGCTACCTAGTGGTGAAAGACAATGAGGAATATATTTGGACTGGGTAAAAATGTCTGACCTTGGCAAAGTTGTTCTGCGGATGGCAATCAAGAGATCACTGGAATGTCTTTGGAATAGCTATGGATTATTGCTAGAGATAGTGTGACATAGGGAACATGTGTGGTCATGCCAACTTGATGTCATCTAATCAACCCTACATATTTGCTATAGAAAAACAGGGACCCATAAAATCAGCAATATCAAATGAAGAACAATGTAATAATAGTTCATCATTATAATAATAGCTGTGGAAAAATAGAAACTATAGTCTCCAAACCTAGAAAAAAAGAACAAATGTGGAAACATTCTAAGAATTTACTAAATAGCCAAAGTTAAGGTCACTTACCTTTCATTTTCCTTCTTTTTTACAGTAATCTCCACAGAACATAAATTGAAGTTTCCTTTAACTCAGAGCCATTCAAAATTTGAATTTATGTACATATGCATGTGTCTAAGAGGTTGACCCGGTACCCTTTATCTTCCTTATTACCCACCAAATAAAGCAGGAACAAATATCAACATAAGTATGTGCCATAATCTAAGGAAAAAATAATCATACAAGAATTCTCCTCAAATTGAATCTTCAGCATAGAGCACTGTTTCCTCCTTTTAAATGATGTAATCTACAAGTGCGACACTGCACACTGAAAAGCACTCTGTCTTTGAAGTCACTGTTTCTCTGCTACTGCTTCCTTTTCTTAGAAAGAACAGAGTTCCATTAAAAAGCAGAAGGTACTGTTGAAAATGCAATGAAGGGAGGATGCAAAAACCTTCCATATTTATTTGTTACAAAATCCATGGCTACCATTGACCTGGAAGTGTTTAAAGCAGATTTGATTTTTTTTTTTTTTTGCTTAGTGTTATTATATGGTAGCTGCATCTGAGGGGCTTTTTATTCTTCACAATAGGCAAATTTGAACAATGGAGTCTTGGCTGCATAAACCAGGATATGCATGAGTTTTATGTGTACCACTTTTTAATCCCTTTCTGCTCTTCAGATTTATTGAAAAACCAGTCAGGAAGCCACCCATTGGTTTAAACTGGGGAAATTGTGGTTAATAAATTTTTATATCAGGATATGAAATCCATCTTTAAAGCGGATTTTTAAAAAAGTACATTTAGAAATAATGAATGCCCAATTTAGATTAAGAATCACAATGAGTGGTTCCCAGACTGTTAATTGTTAGATAGTAGTAGTACCAAAGTAATATCATGACCATGTCAGACAAAATAAAATAAAAGGAGAAATACAAGGTCTTTTTCGAAGATAAAATAGGTAGGATAAAATAATAAAATACATACATATTAAATACAAAAAATGAATTTTTGGATAAGTACATCACCTTTACATAAAATCCAGATCTGTTCAATATAATGGATTTTTAGCTGAACTGCCTAGTGTTAGCAGTTCTGCTCACAATTTATATATTAGAGTCAACTAGAACAAGCTACAATTCAGGTCTCAATGGGATGTTGTTTCAAATAGGGATTTTAAATATCTAAGCCTAAAGGGGGTATAGAGTTGAACAAAACATGAGCAATATCTCTGATGGCTGGGTACCACATATAGATATCCTTTCATGATGTAACAAGCAATGAAGCACCATATTTAGCCATGGAATCCAGCAATTCAACTCTTGCTGTAAGACAGACTTTTTTAGGAATTGCATGAAACTCATTATTTTTCACTTTGGAAATCAGTTTTGTTTTTAGCCGGCCAATGAAAAGTATTCTCCCCCCTCCCCCCATACCTGCATGTCTGGGCACTGATATCTAAGACTCTGTTTAAAAGTTTCCTTTGCCCTAGAAGGCAGTTGAGAGTAAATACTTGATGGAAAATCCATGCTATAAAATTAATTTTGGTAGGTCAATGTAGGCCAAGTTATCTGTTCAACTAATGCTTGCATATAACATTAAACCAGAATTGTTAAGCTATGGTTTATTGAAAAAGTCACAGTGTTCAAGTTAATACTAAGCTATAATGGTTGGGTTTGCTAAATTGAATAAATTGGCAAACCACAATCTGGATTAATGTCCCATGTGAATCAAGTGGCAAAGAAAAAAAAATGAGTACATGAAGTTTATATTTATATCCTGGTTTATTAAGCCATGGTTCAATAGACCAAATTTAATAGTGTGGTTAATAATAGCGTCAACAGTTAGTGTGAGTCATTTAATTATTGTTCTATACAGAGAACAATACAGTGAGAAGTTGATTTTGTTCATGTCTAAAGATCAATTGTTTAAAAGAGAACAAAAAGATCTGCATTTTAATTCTTAGTATTCATGGAAGAGACAAAAGAATTCAAATCCTCTGTGCTCTGACAATGATTTTTTTAAAATAACATGTATATTTCAGCACTTGTATTCATACAAAAATAGTTCCCAGAACTAACTAATCTCATGTATATAAAACAGAAAATACAATAATTCTCCAAACAAAACTATGTTATTAAAAATATTAAAGAGCCTTTATAGTATTTAAAGAAATTGAAACTGATACAATTTTATATGTATGCATCATACAGATGAGATATGGGTCAAACCTTTTAAGCTATTGAGATTTCTATTAACTCTTCCTTTATTTTAATGGAATTGTATCACATTTAGATTTGATTAACTGTACTGAAAGGCTCTTGCAGTGAGAAAATATATTCTAATTCTGAAGGGTGCAAAAATAATCTCTCAAAAGTTTATAATGTAACAATATAGTTATAACAGAAGTCATTTTTATGATTCTGCTCCCTTTTTCTTCCAGGAACAATCCCTCACATCACATATGTGCTATTTCTGAGTGTTGTCCTTATGGATTTAAAAGTTGTCCATCAGGAGGAGCAACTATGACATGTAAAGGAGAACTGTGGAAACAGCAGGAGAAAAGTGCCAACTTGAACCATCATCTAATAACAGAGCAGATAATGTTTATCCTATGGAATCAACGAATGATACCTAAGAACAATGTTGTCTATCAGAACAAAGAAGTAAAGAGACAATGACCTGAACTGAATTTTCCTCTCTGACTAGCAGAAAGGAAAATAGGAAAGAATGAAACATATATCCAGACAAAGGGATAGGGTCCACCATTTTAAACACATGTGTCCATACACACCTACCTGAAATTCAAAATTTCTGAAGGGCTCCAGGAACTTCAAGGAAACTCCAAAGTATGGAAAATCTGTAGAGGGTATTCCAAGTTGAATAGGAATTGTGTACAATATACACTTTTAATTATTCCTTCTCTAGCATTTCTTAAGTATTTACATTTTAAGGTCCTTGGTCACATATTATTCTTTTAAAAAGCAAAAACTGCATCAATGATTCAGTATGCATTCTAATTCTAAATGCAAAAGGATGGATCCCATTTTATATTTTATGCAAATTTATTGCTGCTGAAGAGCAGTCTAGCTCCAGACCCCAACACAACCTATTTCAATGTATACATAAAGACTTAAAACCTTTAGAACACTGCTGGGAGGTGGGGAGGGGAGAAGGGAGAAATGTAGGAAATTACCATCCTTTTTCTTGTTGGAAGCTTCTATTATGATCCTACCTCTTTCTGAGGAGAATTTTCATCTGCAAAGGATTACCTTTGGATGGAACTCATGGAAGATAAACTTTAAGGTTCACAGATTAGCAATTAAAAATAAATAAATAACTGGACTTTAGACGCTAGCAATGCAACTGCGTAAGTTCTTACTGCCTTCTATATATGACATTTTGGAATTGAAATAAATTGCTCATGAAACTTTCAAGTGCAACAAAAATACTGTCTGACACCATTAAAATGACTGTATCTTTACCAACCTTGTGATAATCCTTGCTGATCAAATGATTGCTGTACAATAGTTTGCTGCTCAAACTGGTTTATATTTTCTTGCAGTGCATGCTGGGATGTCACAAATCTATCTGAAATTAAATATATATATTTGAAAAGGAAATGACATTAAGTAGTTCAGCAATTGCTGCGGAAGCTGTTTAACAAAAAAGAAATCTTTGATTTAACAGACTAATAGAGAAAAGCAAAATGTCTGTTAAATCCAAGTGATTTTATCCATGCATAAAATAGTGACACACATGGATAGAATGCCAGACAATATTTCATATACACACTGTATAGACAAATGTTATCCTTGCAATGTGTATTTTTGCATCGCTCTAAAGATATCTACATAGGACAAATTCTATTTGTTGCTTCCAAAGTTCACAAACAAAATCCATTAAATTGAGGGTTACTTTAACTGGAAAAAGGTGATGGGTAAAACAGAAAATTATAAAAGTCTAATTATTTTCTACTTTGATATTTTTAAAACTCTGACACTTAACTATTATTTAATTGTATTTATCTTCAAAATATCTTTGAATTGTCAAAAAAACACTGCTAAGGAAAGAAATTCCGAATCCGAAATTTGGAAATTTAATATATACTTATCCCCTTTTCTTAGGAAAAACCTTGATCCAGGCAATGCAATACTTAATTATCACCTTAGCTCAAGGATGTCAAACTGACCACTCACTGGCTGGATGCATCACATGTAGGTCCCACCCATCCCAGGTCCGTGAAGGGGAAAAAATGTCACAAAGTGTCACGTGACGGCAACGTGATGCCGTGAGTTTGACATCTGTGCCTTAGCTCACTGATATCACCATCAGTGATACAACCATGTAGATTTTAATCCTGTAAGCAGTACACTCAGTAGTTTACCTTCTTCTTGACCTAATGACTGATCAGTCAACTGTGGCCTGAGTCCGGCTTCTTCAGTGTCAACAACCTGCTGCTGTTCTAAATCTAAAATAGCTTCCTGATCTGTTGCAACAGCTTCAGTTTGCTGCAACTCTTCACTTTCAATTTCCACTTGCATTTGAGTAGAAACATGTATATTCTGCTGATCTACAGCTGTCTCATCAATGGAAGCAGCTTCCTGATGTTGCTGAAGCTGCTGGGCAAGCTCATACCTAGAAGAAAAGGAAGAAACATCTTTTTGTAATGTCAACACATTAGAACTTTAGACGCATTATGCGAAGATATAGGTCTCTAAAGAAGGCTGTTTTTTAATGCTGGGAACGGTGGAAGGAAAGAGACTAGGACAACCAAAGTAAGGTGGATGGACTCAGTCACAGCAGTAATAGGTAAAGAATTGAAAGACCTGAAGGATTAGATTAGGGACAGATCATGAAAAAAATGTATTGATGTGGTTCCCAAGAACTGACACAAACTTGATGTAATATAATCAAATTGCTCAATATATCTAATTTGAGCCACTTCCTGAATTCCTCCAATCTGCCCACATTTCTACTTCTGTTATACTATAAACTTGAAAGTACTAATGAAGCTAAGGGAAACGAACAAGGAATTAGAGTTAATAATAGGAAGTTACCGAATTAGCAGAAAAAATATATTTAGCTACTATATTATGCCCACAATAAATATATTTTAAAATCAAGTGATAATGAGACTTTTTACTTTTTCTCATCCTGTATTTTCACTTTTAAACTGATCTCATTAAAAATAGTTGTTTGTAATTCAAGCTACATTTCCAGTCTCTGGAAAAAAATACCTTAAAAGTTCTTTCAAAAACTTGAATTCACTGACAGGCCCCATAGAATTTCAAAAGAGCACTGCATAACAACTGGAATTAATTATAGTTCACGATTGAATTTTATGATACACAAACCTGTGCGTTTTCATATGTTTTTTGCAGTTTAATGAGGTTTTGAATGTTTTTTGACAATACGGGCACATATAGGGTCGAAGGTCATTGTGGATGCCCATGTGCCTCCGCAGACTCCCACCAGTGGTAAAAGCTCCATTGCATATAAGACACTTGAATGCTTTTAATCCAGTGTGGGTTCGAATATGTGCTTTTAGCACTCCAGCTGATACAAAGCCTCTTCCACACTGAGAACATTTGAATGGCTTTTCACCAGTGTGTGAGCTTTAAAAAATCAAAGAAAAAAGTCAGAGGAACAGATAAGGGAAATAAATACTCAATAAATAGCAATCAAAAGAGAAAAGGAGAGACATAAATACATTATCAGAAATGGCACCTGCAACAATCTCCTATTCAAATTCCTACTTCATTCCCTTTCCTCTTATTTTCTTCTCCTCTTAACCCCAAATCGGGATTTATCACTAATTATGTTCAGAAAATTTCAAGTGCTCATGCATGGTTTATCTGTTGCCTTTACTATTTTTTGTATATCAATGAAGTTCAGTTAACTGAAAACTCCCCTTCTTTGCACTGACATGTCTTTGAATACAATGAATTTCACAGGTGCAGGAGGATTTGTGACGTCATCTTTGGCAGAGATAACACATTCTCTATAGATGAGGCTTTCTGTTTTGAAATATTTTCCATTCGTAAACTCCTCTAGTTTAGAAATATGCCTAGGTTTCCTTGAATGCACTGCCTGTTTTAGAACTGTTTACAGAGGTGTATCAACATTCAAGTCTGGGGAACTAAAGTCCATTCAAAACATATTTTTTCTATAAGTCTTCATGGTTTTTATATATATACTGTTTATATGTTTTATTTTCTCTTTGGTTAAACAAAAACAAGCATAACTGTACTGCCTTGAAGTTTTAATGTTGAATATTTCTTGAAATTACCAAAATAAGATTTGCAATAGGAAGCTTGAAAAACAAGAAAAGAACCATTTGTTCTTCTTTAAGTTTTATAATAATTCAAAACATTCTATTTTTAAGTAGATTTTACCGGATATGTTGTTTAAGATGACAAGACTTCTTATAAGCTCTGTGACAATAATAGCATTTGTATGGCCGGTCTGCTTCATTCACAAAATTATTATTGAAATAATTTTGGAAAAATTGGCTATTCCTTGGGATTGGCTGAATAAGACCTGCAGAAAGAATGGCATATTAATGCTATTTTAAAACCAAAAAAAAATCCATCCAATGTTTACTATATTCTAGTTCCTAAACAGAAATGAAAATTATGCTTCTTTCATAATTACTTTTTTCCCTTAAAGTATATAAAATTTTCAGGAGGGAAGTATATTGTACTAGACCAATGATCAAAAATCATTGTTTTTCACAAAAGGAGGCGTTTTTTGCCTTCCCCCAGCACTCAGAAGCAGTCTGCAGGCTTCCCAAACCCTCTGTGCACCCCGTTTTTCACAAAAATGGGTGAAAAACAGGCCCTTTT
>JANHFT010007968.1:215625-228953 GCA_032467955.1 Pseudoxenodon macrops | reverse complement strand
TTTTTTTCTTTTTTTTCCGGGTTTTTCTTCTGCGCATGTGCAGAAGCTGAGTTTCTGGCATCTTGTTTCAGCCTTTTTTTGGGGGGGGCAGGAAGTTTTCAGATTTTTTTTCTACTGCGCATGCGCGTGCCCACGCAGCGCGGGAGGCAGTGAACCGGTGGTGAAGTGAGAACCCACTCCTGTATCGTCTAGCAGAAATAATGGAACTTCAGAGGGTATTTGCTGAAGTCATGCTATGGTAGGGGTGTCAAACTCGTGTTGTCACGGTGTCGCTAAACTGGGTGTGGCCAACATGTGATTCATCCAGCCCATGGGCTGCAAGTTTGACAGCCCTGTGCTATGGTCTCAGTACAAAACTGGGAGGTTGAAACATTTCTGATCATACTTCTCTATCTTTGGGCTATCTCGCTCTTCTGTAATATCACAGGAAAGGAATGTGCCCACCATCCTTACTGAAATCCTCCAGGGTGAATTAATTCCGAATGTTATCAAACAATTACTGACATGGAACAACCCATACATTAAAACAGTTCAGGTGCTAATAGTTACACTTGTGTTAAAACCTCAGTGGGAGAGCTAGAATTTTGACCTCCAGTTTTCCTCAGGAATTCAAATTAAAATATCCCTGACAGATTATTGATCGGCATCTGCTTCACCACATCCAATGAAAAAGAGACCAATTCCACTTCTATAAATGATTGATTCCATTGCTAGCTGCTCTTCCTGTTAAGGAAGTTTTTAACATACATTTAGCTGGAATCTGCCTCACCAAAATCTAAATCCCTTTTGTACTGCTTTCTAGAAGAAAATAAGATTGGTTCCCACCTTGATACTTTTTCAGGAGACCCTGAAAACGTCAGCAGAACTGGGGATCCCAGATTTATATGGAGCTGATCAAGTGGCTACATTGAGAAGTTGAGGATATTAGGAGTTTTACACTGTTGATTTTTAATGTTGTAAGCTGCCTGGAGTCAATGTGTGTGAACTGGACAGACATATAAATTTCTTTAGTAAATAGATAAATTCAGGAATGATAGAAAATAGACCGTCTTTTCAGACATTTGAAGAACACTCCATCCCCACTCCATTTTTTCCCAAGACAAAATATGTCCAGCTCCTTCAATGCTTCTTCACTAGATTTAGTTTCATTCTCTTGTCCTTCTTTTAAACTACTTCAACTGCTCTTACTCTTTATTTTGGTGCCCAGATGCATACAGTACTCAAAGTGAGGTCTGACCAATACTAAGTGTTCCTTCCTGTGCTTTGTAAAGGTTACTCATGTGGGTGCATTCTACAATTACATTTGCCTTCAAGGGTACGTGGACTAGTATGAAAAAAGTTAAAATGGTAAGCTACACCTGTGTGATTGAACAGCAATCTTTTTTTGCATATTCTGTGCCCAGCAATACATACAAATGGTGGGGCTCCAATCATGTGATCCCAGTCGCCATCTTGACTCTTTTGTCTTCCCCTGTGGATGCTTCATTTGCCTTTTTTTGGCCTGGCTGCATCATGATCTGACTTGGGTTCAGCTTGTAATCACCTACAGTTTGATTGATGCAGAATCAGGTATTCATAAGTATATACTTATGAATTTAATTTCTATATTTTTGAATTACTACCTTGGGGACTGTATTTCTTCAATAGTTGATTGATAGGACAACTTCTTTTAAAATTAAGGAATCTTTCTAAGAGTTACTTATTATGCAGTATCATTGGCAACAAATAGCAAATAGTACCATGTCTTTATATTGCCATGTTTTTTAATGTTTTTATGGTTGCAATATCTATCTTTGACCAGCAGGTGTCTTCAACTCCCTAAAAATGATGCTGTGGCAAAGTTGAGAAACTTATAAAGGTGAATTTAAAAGTGCAGAATTCCCTTTTTAATTTTTTAAAAATTGAGATTAAATTAATAAAAGCAGACAATTACATATGAAAATAATGCTTTCTGAAAAGTCACTGATCTTTTAGAAATTGAAAGGTAAAAACAAATATGTAGCAAATTTGATAGGATAAACCAGAATTTGCAAATATAATCCCTATCTGTTTATCAGATTTTATATTTTCATAATTATCTAGGCAATTTTATATCTGATTAGGTCTTAACTCTGCAATTTGAAATTATATGCCTTTTGTAGACAAAAGAAGGTAAGTTTCTGCATATTATGAGGTAGCTAGTAGGAAAAAACAAAGCACTGGGAGCAGTTGACTAAATAGGCTCTGAAGAATTATTGCTAGATTTACCCCTCACATTAAACCATGGATTATTTTAATCATGGTTAATTAAGTGAGCCTTCATGGCAGAATTCATACATCATTCAAAACTACAATCCATGTTAGACAAATTGCTAATTTGCATAACACCCTAACATTAGACCTGCTCAGCCTTCCAGCCTTCCGAGGTGGGTAAAATGAGGACCCAGATTGTTGGGAGCAATATGCTGACTTTGTAAACCGCTTAGAGAGGGCTGTAATGCACTCTGAAGTGGTATACATGTCTAAGTGCTATTGCTATCATTTCTAAGATACATTTTTCCTACGTTTTACAGTCCTATTAACACTGAAAACTGGAGTTTCACAGGTATTTTGAAAACCCTGAACCCACAGCGGAAAGAAGTACCAACAACTGCCAATGGCATTCCTGTAAGAAGACAGCACTCAAGTAGCAATATTTGGATGAGGATAATGCTCTCGTGGGCATTCAGCACTTTTCCTTCCTAAAACAATCATAATCAGAACATAGTCCTGTTTTCAGTCACCAGGAGCAGTCTGAATTGTAAGCACCTCTGCCAAAGTCCCAAAGGTGCTGTTCCAAAGAGCAACTCGACTTTCTTTATTTTTTTCCTTAACACGTTTCACTTCTCATCCAAGAAGCTTCTTCAGAACCTAAAACAACCAAGAAAGTCTAGTTGCCTTTTGGAAAAGCACCTTTGGAAGAACCATGACCTGGATGATTGAGAATCTCTATAGATAAAGCATTTCCTGAATCCACACAAGAGAGAAATTAGTCTGGGGTGTTTTGATTATTCCTTTGTTCCAAGTAAGGAGACTTCAATATGCTAAAAGACAAGGTGAGGATTCCAAACAGGTTACCCTACCTGCAAAATATCTCTGTTGATTCCCACAGCCATACTGAGTTGTTGACTAGATGGCTGGGAAGGATTATTTTCCACTGGCTCTGACAATTCAAGGAGTTGTTGAATGACATCAGTTACTGATTGCTGACCTTGATTTCCTGCAGCTGGAGTTATTGGATTTTCTGCCTGTGGACAAGTCATTTGTGAATATACAAATGTGGTTTGCAAACACGTTAAGTATTACACAGAACATTTGGAATTAAACTGATATTTTTAAATGAAATTGAATCATACTGTTTAATAATCCAACAGCAAGCAAGGAGGCACTGCTTCTGCAATGTTGAATTCAAACGTGTTTCACAAATATCGAAATGAAAATGTTCAGAGACTTATTATTTTTAAGAAAGCATATAGGCCTAAATTAATTACAAAAAAAGCCCAATTCATTAACTGGAGAAGCTTTATTGCATAACAAAATCAAGAAAGGCTTATTATAAGTCTTTATAAAGAAACTTATACTGTTTTATAAACCATGTAATCTAATAACTTTAAAATAATGGAAGGAGACTTGATAATAGCAGGAGTGTTCTGCTGTGAGGAAATATTTTATGAAATGTAACAATTCTAGTGCCCTGTAACTTTAGACTCATTCCATTATAAATGTTTGTAGGGATACTGTTAAAGCTGAACAATTACTAGCAATAAAAAATCTTATCCGTGTCTAAAAAGATAATAAAATCAGTGATGGCCTACATGCATAACCCAAGTTTAAAAAATTGATAGGGATGAGGTTTATTGTTTTCTTGGGTTTTGATTTTTGTAGTCTTTTAAATTCTTATTATATGTTCTACTCAGTGTAATGAGTATAAGCCCCTGGATCTTTTGAGCTCAGTAGTACAGAAATCTGGTAAAATATATAAATAAATAGCAAGGAACCACAAGCATAATTCTCTGCCAATAAAACAACTAGTCCTTATTGTTGTAGTACTGTTCTAAAAATACCTGTTCTAACTGTTAAGTGCTATGAGCTGGAATGAAATTGTGAGCACACAAATTGATTAATAAGTGAACAAACCTGCTTCCCTTGGAACATAATTTTTCATAATTTTTAAGATTTCCTGTACTCAGCATACTTTCTGGTTTTGTAGATAGCTCAGAACTTTCTGGTTCTACAGAATGCTGCCATAAGTGCTCTTTTGCTGAAGTACCTCTGAGTGCACTGTTGCTGATTTGTTAATATTCCGCAACAACTAATTATTTGCAAGAACCTTCCTACCTATTACTTTAAAAGTATATTCTAAGTGTGCTGATTAGAAGTTCCCTAATGTGTTACTTTAACAGCTACCCTGTAATTTATTCAGCTTCACATTTTAACCGTTTTAACTGTGTAGGGCACTTTGTGAAAAAGTAAAAGCAGAAAAGCAAACAGTTTAAAAAAATCTCCGATATGTAATACATTTAATCTTCTTGTAAGCTACAAATACTATTGATTTCATGTTTAATTTTAGGTTATTTTCAGGATAATTTTATTCCTTGCTGATTCCAATGGTGTCTGCTAGATAATCTGTTTCTGGCCTTTCTGGATTTTTTGGTATTCATATTGGCTATTACATCTGAAGTCTACATACTTTTTTGAGCATGATTTTGGCAGTGTTTGTCTTTTTGTTTTAAATAGGCATCTAGTAATGTCAGGAATAGCCATGCTAATCTCCTCTTTGCTGCTAAATTGCAATGCAAGAATGATCAATATATACTTCAGTTATGAGGGTTGGTAGATCACTCAGCATTCCTGCAAGCAGCAGAAGATTATCCTTATTTGCTAACAGCAAATTCACAAATAATATCATAAAGTCCTTTAAAATTTCTCAAGGATAACTGTACCTCCGATTATTAGATGGTTATGTGGAATACATGAAATATATAAAAGTTCTGCATTGAGTCCCTTATGAGATTTTACAATGGTAATAATACCTCATTAAGGTTAGAAGCTGAATACTTACATTTTTCCATTTATTGTCCACAGTCTGCAGTAAATTAACTGTTGTTAACGTCAATGGCTGAGCCACCGAATCCTGTTTGAAGAAATATATACATATATATAAACCTACTTTTCAAAACAAAACATGGTAGAGTAATAAATTGCAAAATTAGTTTCATTTAAGACTATACTAGGATAAACCTGTTAATGTTCTGATATAAAATATATAATTCTAGAGAATTTATTGACGGAAATTATTGAATCTTTATTTATTAAATAATGAAAAAACATTAACATGCTCTTCTTTAAGACATGACTTATAAGTGCCTTTTTTTAAATCAAATGATTTTTTCATGTGTCTAAATTGTATGTGTTTAAATTTCTGTTTGATTATTTTTCTATGTTCTGATCAAAATCACACATGAAAAAATTATCATACTGCTAGAAAAGTGGAGTGAGGCTTTCAGTTGTGGTTAAAAACATCCCTTGAAGCAAAACTTAGCACATTTTACATATTCTGCAAATATTTATTGGGTCATGAAGATGGTTTTAAGTAAGAGAAAATACTCTTAAAACTCTGCTTTGTGAAAACATTTATGAGTAATATCAAGAAAAGCAAATAATTTCCCTATTGTAAAAATAGTCTATTGTAGACATGAAGAATAACCATTTTCTAGCAGGCTCATTTTGACTTTTTGTTAAGATTTAGAAGAAGAACATTTTGAAACTGCATTAAAATTATACAAAAGTTCGCAGAAATGTCACTTCAACAATCAGTGGATAGGGCTTTTTTAAGTAAAGTAATAATAAAATTTCTGTACATTTATAAATGCTGTATTAGTATAATGTTTTGTACCATCTAAGTAAAATTATAGCACTCAATATATTGCAAGTGGACAAAGATATTAGAATATAAAAGTTACCGTTGTAATATGAGCTGTTTCTGTAGTAGAGTTCGCTGTGTTTTGTGTGGAGCTCATATGCATCTTGCTGATATGAGTATTTAAGCTGCCTAAACTTTTGAAAATACAACTACACTCTGTACAATTATACATAGGGCCATTCTTTACCTTTAGAAACAAAAGAAAGAATATATGCTAGTACATATATACTTATGCACAAAAAGTATTACATGGGTACTTAATATACACCATTTTATGGTAATTGGTTTTATTCTGAAGATAATTTAAATAAAATCAATCCTATGTAATGAAACATTCTTGAGTTGCCAGGATTGTCAAACATACTGTGATCAAAGACAGAGGGGTTTGAAAAAGCATGCTGCATGAAAAAGAAGGCTCACTTCAATATTGCAGTATCTACTTCACATTTATCTGAGAGGCTCTATGAAAATTCACCATGGCCAACTTGCTGCAGGATAACTCGCCATGGCCATCTCGCCACAGAACAACTCACTGTTGGACAAGAGTTACACTAATATCAAAGAAATGGTAGAATAGAATCATTAAAGAAAGGATGCAGATGGAGTGACAGAATGAAATGTGAATGGCAAAAATTAAAATAATTTATATTTATTTTAAATAATTAAATAGAATTGTTAAATTGTCCCACAATGAGATGTCTCCAGGTGAGTTGGCCATGGCGAGTTGCCCTGCGCCAAGTGGCCTGTGGCAAGAAATGAGTTTACTGCAGCAAATAGGCTATGACAAGTTGTCCCATTCCCATTTGAGATATGACAGTCACCATCCAGCAACAAAAAAGACTTATCATGAGAATGGAAAAATTCAGGGTCCAAATATTTCCCAGCCACTACATTGCAAGCTCTTGTGGATACATGTTACATAATAACATAAATAGAAAAAGATGTGGTAGGCTTTCCATCAAGCAAACTCTTCATTTATCTGACCATATGTAGGTGTACCCAAGGAAGATACATTGCAAGAGAGGACAAGAAATATACAGGGAAATTCCAGGAGTAAAAATAATGTACAGGTAACCCTAATTTAGTGACTAAGATTGTGGCCCGCAGCTTGGTCATTTAAGCGAAGCAATTGCTAAATGAAACCATAACTGTGATTATTATCTTACTTCAGCTTTCAGGTCAGCTTCACAGACCTGAAGTTGTAAATGTGAGGACTGGTTGCAAAGGTGGTTTTTTTTCCTATCACTATTGTAACTGCAAATGGTCACAGAACAAGGCAGTCGCTAAACAAAGACTATTTACTGTATTTTTCGGAGTATAAGATGCTCCAAAGTATAAGATGCACCTACCTTTTTTGGGGAGGAAAACAAGAAAAAAAATCTGCCTCTACCTCTGCCTCCCAGCAATTTGCCTCCTTGCAAACAGTCTGTTTCAGTCTCACTTTCAGTTTCAGCATAGCCTGCTTAGCACAAGGGGGGGTGGAATCTGCCTCCCTGCAGCCTGAAATAGCTGATGGTTGAGAGACCGATCCAAGGACAATCACCTGCTTGTGCTAATCAAGCTGTGCAGAAGCTGAAACTGAAACTTGCTGCTTGCTGCAAGGAAGTAAATTGCTGGGAGGCAGAGCCAAAGGGTTGGGGCAGGTGGGTGGGGCTACATTTGGTGTATAAGACGCACCCAAATTTTCACCCTCTTTTAGGGGGGAAAAAGTGTCTTATACTTTGAAAAATACGGTAAATACATATCATTAGCATTTTGGCCTTGATCAATGTAAATGAAAAGTCAAATGTCATCATGTTGTCTTTCACTTATGGTTTTATTGTTCTTATTCATTGTAATTAGTCCACCACGGAAACACATTGTGTACAGAAATACAGATTTTTTCCATCCACCGGTCCATAGCAACAACAGCAAGAAGAGACTGATTGAAGATACTGAGGACTGGCACCCAAGGACCGGAACTACTCAGTCACGTTCTTTCCGTATCCTTCAACAGATCACAGGCACTGAACGTAGTAAGTATCTAGCACAAGGGTGTCAAACTTGATTTCATTGAGGGCCGCATCAGGGCTGTGTTTGACCTAAGTGGGATGGGGTGGGTGTGCCCAAGGTGGCCATGGCCAGCTCGACATCACTCGTATCAGGAACACTTGTGGTGGCCCGAGTACTCTGTCAGCAAAAATGGCCTCCTGAGCTCCATTTTTGCCTGCGGCGGCTTCCTGCAACCTTCAGACAATGAAAATGGAGCTCGTTTCCTGAGCTTCATTTTCATTTGCAGAGGCACAGTGGGTCGGTCCTTCACTGTTTCAAGGCAGACCCGCAGGCCAGATCTAAGCACCCCATGGGCCGGATCTGGTCCCTGGGCCTTGAATTTCACACCCCTGATCTAACAGAAGAGAATACCTATAACTCAGGCTTGAACTGTGTAAATCCTTGGCGCTCTTTTAACTCATTTGTTTGCTTGCAGATGTTTCATTACCCAACTAAGTAATGTTAAACAAGTGTGCTTTCAGGTTCAGGTTCTGATCACTCACTCACACACTCATAGGCCTGGAAAAAATGTCACACTTAATCCCAAATCAAAGGAACACTGACGCACAAACAGTTCTTTAAAATACACAGACACCCAGTAAGTGTAAGATAACAGCAAACTTTTACTGATATATTTTTGCTCTTACACACTCTCCCTCTCATCCACACTTGCCCAGCGTCCACTATAAGGCTGCCAGGCACTACTAGCCAGAGGGACAGAAGCCGCCAAGTTCTGGAATCCCAAAACAACTCAGAAAGGCTGGGCATGTTTCAGGACTTCTTTTTATCCCCCAGAGTTGATGGGGAGGGGCTCCCCATGCAGGCCCAATTCCTTGGTTGATGAGACTTGGGGAGGGAATTCCCATGTGCTTAGATCCAATTTTTGTCCTTTTGTTCCCTTAACGACTTGGTTCCTTTTCCTGAGGAAGCTTTTTCTGATTTTTTGTCCATCCTGCTTATGTGGTTTTGCCACATGTAGGTATGTGGCTTTGGTCTAGTCCAGGGGTGTCAAACTGGTGGCCCACGGGCCGGATGCATCACGCACAGGCCACGCCCACACTGGCTCTGCAAAAGCAAAAAATGAGTGTGACACCCATGGTCTAGTATCACTGTAACATCATCATGATGTTGTCTAGTTGGGTAATGAAATATCTGCAAGCCAATAACCAAGCTCAAAGAGCACCAAGGACTACAGACTAATAACTAGTCGGTACAATAATAAAGAACTGAATATGTATATATTTACACCTTGTTCCTTAGGGTTTTTTTTTGCGGTAAAAATTATATAAAATATCTAGGTCAACGTTTTTGCCAGGGTTAGACAAATCGGTCCATTTCTTCAGTTTCTTATTTTTCTCACTTTAATATTTAATTCAGCCTATTTCCACATGATTAGGATTTTTAAAGGAAATGCATGTAGTTCAGCTTTGAGAATCCTCCGAAGAAAAAAGAGGTCATCCATATTCTTACCCTTTATCATAATGCTGTATAACTATAATAATCTAAAAGTGATATTTTTTAATTTTTAATTAAAAGGAATTAATAACAAAATATACCCCGTTTCCCTGAAAATAAGATCTCCCTGGATAATAAGCCCAATCAGGCTTTTGAGCGCATGCGCTAAAATAAACCATCTCCTGAAAAGAAGCCCACTCTGAAACACAGCAGGAGCCATGAGGTGACCACACTCGCCGCCTCCTGCACCTCAAAAATAATAAGACCTCCCTGAAAATAAGGCCAAGCGCTGTTTTTGGGAGCAACATATTTGCTCATATCCCAGATTTAAAAAAAACAACTAACAATGTATCTTTATATTCAGTAGAGGTTTTACTTAAGGTTAATTAATTAACATTTTCAATTAATTGGATAGGTTCAGTCTAGTTAAGCAAATAGTGAAGTTTGTGATTTTTATTGGGGATTTAAAAAATTTACTAGTCCGATAATTATACACAACAATCCAGCTTTAGAAAAGCCCTTCCTCTATAATTTTACCACAATTGCGATGAGTAGTAGATTTTGAACAAGAGCACAGTCTTCCTATGCTTGCCTAGGATTCAGTGAATTCCTAAATCTCAACTGTGTTAGATGAGAAATTGTTGCGTTTGGAGGTCCCCTATGGCACATCTGCCAATATTTCAGTCAGAAACAGGATGTGATTATTTTAATATACTTTACATAGCACAATGCACAGTTTTGGTTCTTTGCAGCATGTAGTTTTTCTCTCACTCAAAGGATACAGGTAGTCATTGTTTAATGCCTACTTGTTCAGAGTCCATTTGAAGTTTCAGGGACACGGAACAAGAATACTTTTCAACCATTCCTCATAGTTGCAACTGTTGCAGTGTCCCCACAATCATGCAATCCAGGGGTGGGCTCCAACTTACCTCACTGCCGGTTGACTGCCTCCTGCGCCATGTACACGTGCCTCGTGGGTGTGCACATGCGCAGTAGAAAAAATTCAAAAACAAATCCCCCCCAAAAAGAGGCCAAAAATAAGATGGCGACGCATGCGCAGTGCCATAAAGTCAGCTTCTGCGCATGTGCAGAAGGAAAAAAACCCAGAAAAAATTTCAAAAAAAAATCTTTTTCCAAATTTCCCCCCCCCAAAAAAGATGGCGGCGTCCATGGACCATAACCGTGACGTCACCAGCAGCTTACTATCTACTTGGTAAAACTGGTCCGAACCGGTAGGAACCCACCTCTGATGCAATGATGATTCAAGTGCTTGGCACCTGACTTGAAATTACAAGAGTTGCAGCATCCCACAGTCATGGGGAATTACCATTTGCAACTCTCACTGCTGGCTTCTGATAAAGTCAATGGGGAAGCCAGTTGGAGGTTGCAAATGA
This sequence comes from Pseudoxenodon macrops, assembly GCA_032467955.1. Taxonomy (NCBI): domain Eukaryota; kingdom Metazoa; phylum Chordata; class Lepidosauria; order Squamata; family Pseudoxenodontidae; genus Pseudoxenodon; species Pseudoxenodon macrops. The sequence goes on along the minus strand of JANHFT010007968.1, from coordinate 218,132 downwards.
TCATTATGTGATTTTGCACCTAACAACTATGTAGGATTCACCTTATATTATAACATCAGCTGGAATTGCTGGAATTGCCATTATAATTTGATATGGTCACATGACATCATGCGTTATTATTTACTAATAAATAAATAAATGTTTCTGGAAGCAGGGCAATAAGGATTAGGCTAGAAATAACACCAGAATGTTGTAATTCCTTACAGGATTAACATTCTTTTTGTTTTTTGTGGAAAAAAACAAAAGGAGATTTCTTCTAACAACTGTTCTCCGAACTGCTTAGAAAGTTAACAACCAGTTTTAGTGAATAGGTGTGAACTAGTAGAATCCCACCCCTGCTTGTGATACTATTTGTGAAATAACCAGGATTATGTTACATAAGATTGGTGTCTATATAATTCTTTTAAATTAATTAATTATAAAATTTGTTCCAAAATTACAAAAATAAAAATATTCAAACCTAAGAGCAGTCAGTCTGTTTAAATAAAACCCTTTGATAAACAAGCACATTTTCATTTAAATGATAAAATGGCATTTCTGTAGATATTTTTACACAATTGTGTGCATAGTTACACTCTTGTTTCAGGCTGCACTCCATCATCACTTTAAAAATAAAGGACTTCATGCTAGTGATGCTACATTTAATACTACAAAGTATTTTTCTTTAACACGGAGACTACAGAACAATTTTTTTTCTTAACATCTAGCAAAAATACGATTTGACATTCAGATTTAACTGCTCACCACATCCAAGATGCTATTACAGATGTTTTTAATATGGAAATTAATTTTAGATGATCATTTGTCATCATTTTCAAGCCACTTATTTCTAATGTAAGTTTAGAAGTAATGCAACCCTGATATTTATTTTCAGGAGTAAAGTGCAATGTGATATATTTTTGGAAAACAACAGTCCTCTTTTCCAGGAAACTAAAGAGTACAATTTATTTTGGGACTACAGAGGTAAAACTGCAACTTTATCAAGGTTGTTATACATTTCTGTCATTTATCATTTATTCCTTATTGATGTTTTAGTATAAATAAACCGAAAATGAGTTCTGCAATAATCATTTAAGGCCTCAGTAATAATAGTCACAGTTATAACAATAGCAGTAGCAATTCTGCCAAAGTTTTACATCTTCATCTGCATTTTATTGGGGTAATTAATTATAAAAACTTCTGGAGAAAATCCCTTTAAATGTTTTTTAAACGTTGGCCATTGACTTGATGGCACAACCCCCCCAATAATAAATTATAGAAACACTTTTATATGCTTGGTCTAGTGCAGGGGTTCCCAACCCCCAATCTGTGGATCAGCACTGGTTCGCAGCATGCCAGAAACTGGGCTGTACAATCAAGTGAAGTCTCATGCAGGCAGCATCTGAAACCACGCCCCTCTGGTCCGCAGAAAAACCTCTCTCCATGGAACTGGTCCCTGGTGCCCAAAGGATTGGGGGCCACTGGTCAAGTACTTAAGGCACCAGGCTAGAAACCAGGAGATAGTGAGCTAATTATGAAAGCCAGCTTGATTATTTTGGGCCATTCACTTTTTCTCACCTCAACTCATCAACAGGATTGTTGATGTGGGGAAAATAGGAGAAGACGGGGTATTAGGGACATCCACTGTGTTGAATTATGTATAGAAATAGTAAAGGTGAAGTTAAACAAATTTAAAATATATAATAAACTTGTAAGACAAAATTGGGAATTAAAGAAAAAGTTGGTAGATGGAGAAAAGAGCTTTATGGTTCAAGATGAAAAAAGGGAAACAGGAGGAAGCAAAAAAGAATCAAGCTACAGAGAAATAAAAAATAATTTTCTTAAGATTGTATTTAGTTGGATTATTTTTTGCGCATGCCGTCTTTGTGCCATTAAATTTAGTGTCTTATAGGATTCAAATGAATGAAGTTGATTGGAATCGCCAAATCTCAAATTGTATTATCAAGATAGCTATTTAACATAAATTACAGATTGAATCATATTCCCTTATGGCCTAGCCATCTTTATAGAAGGAACAGAATTTCCAATTGAATCAAATATTCAACATATACTTTTTCAAGGAAAGTATAATGTTAAACTCACCTAAACACCACAGTTAGAAAATACTGATTTAAGATATGTAATATTGGTGTGAGAGGTCCATGGTGCTCTCTGAGCTTGCTTGTTTTTTTGCAAACGTTTCATTACAAAATAGGTAACATCATCAGGTAGAGTGAAACTGCCTCCATTCCATTTTAACTTCCCAGAAACTAGTAAGAGGAGCTGCTGGGTGTGAGTGGGGGAGACTGAGAGGGAGTACAGAGTAGAAGGATAGCGGCTTGCACGCCTAATGGCATGCGGATCATATAACTATAAACCAAAAATAGCAATAATACATTCAGGGTTAGTGCGCTTGAGATGGTGATTTTATTTTATTTCAAAATGACTGGCTTAGAATAGAATAGAATAGAATTCTTTATTGACCAAGTGTGATTGGACACACAAGGAATTTGTCTTTGGTGCATGTG
>JANHFT010007968.1:198366-215525 GCA_032467955.1 Pseudoxenodon macrops | reverse complement strand
GGGAGGAAAACAAGAAAAAAAATCTGCCTCTACCTCTGCCTCCCAGCAATTTGCCTCCTTGCAGCAAACAGCAAACAGCCTGTTTCACTTTCACTTTTACCCTCTTTTCGGGGTGGGTGGGTGTTTTATAATCCAAAAAATACGGTAAACAGTGACACCTTGACTTGACAGACCCTCATTAAGTAGAATTTGGATGTGACACATTAAACTTGTGTTCAGATTTCATTTTCAAAATAATGTCCAAGTCCATATTGCATAGTGCAAATTATACAAATTGACATAAAACCTATAAAACATCAATTATGTAACAATACAAAGATTGTACAAACAAGAACATTTGGCTTTTGGATTTAATGGATAGCCATCGACCCCAAACAAGGAAAGTTTTATTGTAACAAAGAACGTTTCTTCCAATTTTCACCTTAATTTAATTATTTGTTTGTTTTCCCCAGGAACATCCTTTTATGCATGGAAGATAAAAGAACGCAGTGTAAAATTCAAATTAGTAGCAAACCATATTGCAGTTGCTTAAAAAATCCTGGAAACCCAGAATGTTAAAAACAAAATGAAAACAAAAAATTAATAAATTTTCACATCACTGAAATCAATGGTGTGCTTTACCTCTGAGTGTACTCTTTGAACGTGTGATTGAAGGTTGCCTTTCTGAGAAAAGGCTGCAGGGCAAAAGGCACAAGGATGCGGTTTTTCACCGGTGTGTTTGATCGTATGGGTTTGCAATGCACCTTTCTGATTAAAAGCCTTTCCACATTCACTACACTTAAATGGCCTTTCACCTAAAACAATGCACACATCAAACAAAGAAATACTTTCTCATCAATAAAGGCAGTGTTAGGGAAGTGGAAAAAAGAAATCTCTAAAAGCCTGCATAGTTAAAAGAATATACAATGATTTAAGCTGCAAACTCAACAGGTTATTTTCATCCTATGCCAGTGATGGCTAACCTTTTCTGGACTGAGTGCCCAAAGTGCACGCACGTGAACCCCAAAATACAATACACATGCAGCCCCCCACATGCGCCCTCCCCCCACGCATGTGCACACGGCCCCTGCATGTGGAGGCCTCCGCACATGCACTGCAGAAACCCGAAAACTAGCTGCCTGGTGTGAGGCTTGTGCACATGTGCGGCGGAGCTGAGCTGGGGCAACAGCTCGTGTGCCCACAGAGAGGACTCTGTGTGCCACCTCTGGCAAGTGTGCCATACGTTTGCCACCACTCTCCTATGTCATTATAGTGCAAAATTGTCCAGATTTATACCAACAAATTAACTTTAGATTTGCCTGACATTTTTTTCTTTAATGGGAAAATATGGGCTGGAGACACATATCAGGCACCATTCATCCTTCAAGTGCCTGGAGTTTTATTCCCTGAAATCCTTTGAATGCAATCTCTATGCAAGCAGATAGATATGATTTGCACAGAGCTGTTTAGGAAGGATATACATGAAAAAACTCAGCACTCTGGAATTTGCTGAGAAGCTAATTAAATTATTTTCTGATATTTTTTCCAAGGATTTTTTTCAATGAAAGATTTTTCTTTTTTTCCCCCTCACCCTTTCATTAATATTCATCTAAAAAGTCTTACTGTCCTATTACCAAATTTTATTAAAATATTGGGGGGGGAAGGAAAAAATTGTCAACAATTTGCAGGAGTGAAAGCTTTTTAGAATATCTTTACTGATAAATTTGAAAAGTAAATTCACCATAAAGCCTGCTTCAAATTTATGTTATACTTGTTACAGTATATATTTACAATTTTGAAAACCAAAATGTCGATTTCTTTCACAAGAATTCTTGTCTGAAGCAGACAAAACCAAAGATTGCTGTAAACAAAATTTCAATTCCCCTATTCTCTCAGCAATGAAAATTAACAACTGCAGTGGGAAGTCTCTTTTACACTCATGCGAGCTCTCCATATAGGATAATCTTGACCACAGAAGATTTCCACAAACAGATGAGGCTCATTACTTCAGAGGTTTATCTTCAGTGAAGTGGGAAATGAAAATTGGCATGCATTGTCAATGTAGCACACTCATATAATCCTCATCTGTTCTAAGGATTATTCAGTGGTAAAATGTGGATATTTACGTTTTTTCAATAAAATTTGTGCCAGATCATTTTTAAGCTTTCTTTTTTATGAAGAATTAGCAAGGCATTACATGATTTTTTAAAAATCGAATTACCTTACACATACACACAAAGCAAAAAATAAAAATAAAAATGGATTTCATAGGGTGACCAACAAATTCAAATATATGCTTGATGCGTTTGTTCAACCTTACCTGTGTGTATTCGAACATGCCGTGTTAACTGACTTGGTTTCTGGAAAGTCTTTCCACAATGTGGACATGAATATGTAAACCCACTTCGGTCAATATTTCTATTATATGACCTGGTATTTGATACCCTGCGAACATAAAAACAATGAAACATCAAACATTACTTTAACCATACAATCATCAACAGATCTTAAGGTAAACTAGTTTTCTTATTGTTTCCACTATTAATAATACACAAAATTACAATTAAGTATTTTGTTCAGATATACAGTAAAATAGGTATCTTGTTATTAACATATAATCACGATTATGCACCAAATATTATTCTAATAAGCATATGTGACACCGATAACAAAAGCAACAAATGCCACACTATTAGTGCCAAAACAGTGAACATCTTAATTCTTATCATTTTTTTTTCTATCGGTCCAGAAAACGTGGACTATTTAGGACAACAATTACGTTTCTATTTGATCAAAAAGATGTTCTAATTTAATTAAAAGAAAGTGCAGATAACAAACACCATATTAAAATAGGAATTCTTATATGGAGCACGTTTACTAAAGTTATACATCTGGTGCAGGTGCATTAGCAAACAAAAACCCCAAGTGCATAATTAACCAATCAATTAGTTGATTAATCAATTAAAGTTTACATGAGTAATACATTAAAATGTCTCCAAACCAAGCTGTCAGTCCTTCATAGAAAGAAGAAATGCTATTTATAGTATCTAAGATAAAGAGTAGGAAATTTATTACATCACACTACTTACATAGGGATTATTCTTTATACTATTTATGTTGTTTGTATTTTTTGTAATGGATTGCACCAGTGAGGCTAAAACCAATTTCGTTGTATACATGATGTACAATGACAATAAAGGCTATACTATACTTCTCAGCCAATTTTTCACATACAAAAAAAAGGGGGGGGATGTAAGATAGCGGAGACCACACGTAATAAACCACTGAGCATCTGGCCCCTACATAGACACTGTTTGTCCACATACCATTATTTGCCTGCTGTAGGAAAAGAGTTTGCGCTGCTCCTCTATCTCACAAATAGATGTGCTGTCCTGGCGAATGCATAAACCGGGCCTAAGAGTGTAAGTAAGGTGCCTAAATTGCAATTGGCCTTTACAGGAAACTTTCTCAGTTTTATAATTTCATTTTTTAAACTGCAAAATGTATTTCTGTCAGCTCCTCACTCCAATAAATGCTAGGAGGTTATTTTACTTCCAAATTCTTTATCCTTTGTTAAGGAAAGGTTTTTACTGATTGAGGACATCAGTAAAACCTTTTCCATAATAAAGGATAAATTGCTGCATTCTTTACATAAAATGAATTGCTGCATTCTTTACATATCCTCCTCCATTTTCTGTTCTGATTATAAGCAGGACAAAATATATTCTCAGAAGTCTGGGGATAGCAAACTCTCAATTCCATTCCTTGCCATCATAGGATATAATCTGTTTCCCTTGCTGCAGGATGTTAAAAATCACAAGGTATGAAATCTGTGTTTTTTTCTAGAACTATTAAAAATCATCCAGCCATGCTTCTGAGAATGACACAGTATGGTAAGTCAACCAGAGCAGTTTATTATCATGTAACCTACTTGTGAACATATGTAAAGAATCGACGATTTTCACCTTATTTTGTAGTGAGTTTTCATATGTTCCTTTAGTTGGGAAGCAGTTTCAACCTCTTTCTTACAGGTTTTACAGATGTGGGTTTTGCTTCCAGACAGCTCTTGGCGATGTTCTTCCATATGAAGGGCCAACTGGCTCTGCAAAGTGAACTCGTCTCCGCATTCTGAACAGATGAGATTCTGTAAAGGTAATGACAGCTTGATTACTTTCTGGAAATATGTAAGTATATCTTATGACATTTAGGAAAGTGAACTTTTTTTTTTTAATTACAAAATCCAGCAGACTTATAGGTAGTTTTCAATTTACAACCAGTCACTTAATGACCATTCAACGTTATGACGGACTCTAAGAAAAGTACTTACAACCTGTCCTCAAAGTTATGAGTGCTTCACGACTCCCGCAGTCACATGATTGCCTTTTGGAATTCCCTTTTTTGCCATTTTCTGGCAAAAAAATGTCCATTGGATAAAATGAGTTTGCACTTATAACCATGTGGCTTGCTTAACAACCACAGTGATTAGCTTAACTATAATAAAAATGGCAATAAAACTGAGTTTAATCACATGCTTCAAGTTAAAACCACACAACTTATGACCGAAATTCCAGTCCCAATTGTGCTTGTAACTTGAGGACTATGTGTAAATGGATTTATCAAATCTTTTCTTATTCCTTCATCAATATCAAATTAAAGACCGAGTAAATGCAGGAGTTCATTATCACGTTATAAAGCAAATCTGTAAAATCTTCTCAAAATTACTATATAGACAGCACTGATATATTTATAAAATCCAATGAATCACATGATTTACCCAATTGTATTTTGTCAGGGATGTACTTTTCAAACTAACCTAAAATATTCGGGTAAGTATGAAATTGGTATCTAAATGAAAAATCAAATTGAAAGTTATTTGATATAAAGTCAGATATATTATCTCTGCTTATAATATTATGATATCTGTGAGCTGTCAAGACTCCTGAATGCGAAATAACATCATAACTACGTAGTACGATAAGACTTGCAGGGCCGGCACAACATGTAACATGTTCACACTGGTGCAATAGGACTGGGTGTTTGTTAATACAATTTACTGGGTTAGGGATTTTCTGTTTCCACTGTGAGTTGTATTGTGTTGGGTGTGTGTGTGCACTGAGGGAGCTCCATCAATCTCATTGTATATACCATGTTGTGCAGTGAAAATAAAGGTTATTGTTATTGAATTATGATCCTGAAAGGCCTTTGATGTAAGACAGAGGAAAAGCTGTGCATGCTATTTGGAAGTAAGTACTATGAAATTTATTTAAGAAAAAAATCAAAATTTAGTAAAAGAAAATATTAGGTTATTAAAATTAGAAAATATATTCTCTTTTTTTCTTACATAATATTAAAAACCAATTTAAGGACTATGTCAAAATAGACACCGGAACTTGAAATTATCATATTTGTACAAATATTTAAAAATAAATATGATTACCTCTTCCTTTTCATGTAGCATAATATGAGCTTTAAGACTAGCCACTCTTGAGAATTTTTTGTTGCAAACAGGACACATAGGATCTTCCCCATTGTGAGTACATTTGTGCAATGTAAGATTGAACTCAACATTAAATGACATTGGACACTGGTCACATTGATGAGGCTGTTTATAAAAAAGAAAAATGAAAAGTAAATTTAATAAGCCTATAAAAGAGGGAATACAAAGTATTTTTCTAAACTCTCTAGGAAATTATGTCATCCTTGACAGTACAGTGTGTATACAATTTTGTATACAAGCATGTTTTATAAACCATCTGCATATAGATACCCTGAAGTCTACATGAAACAATCCCTATTATCAAACTATTTTTATAATGCCACTGAACTTTAAATATTTCCTTTTAAAATATTCTCTTTCTAGAATCTCAGATTTCTAATTTCCAGTATAAATTTTGCAACAAATATATTGTTTTATAATCTTTATAAATTGTCTATAGGTAGGGAAAAAATTCTAAACAAAGTTTAGACATTTGTGGCATTGTTGTTATTTTTTGCTCTCAAAAACACTTGAAAAGCTTATCATTGATAAAATTGGAATAAAATATTCTTATAAAATGAGGGAATTTTTTTCTGTTTTTCTCGTACATTTAAGAGGAAGGGGGGGAAATTCCATAAACCAAATCTTTTGCAAAATTAAGAATCTTGAAATTTGATTCATGAAGAAATTGAACAAAATATGCAAAAAAAATTCTACATCGATTTTCTCATTATTTTTCCCAAATTAAGTGAGATACATACCTTGTCATTCTGCTCATGATCCCTCATGTGGCGCCAAAACAGTGTGTCTTTTGAAAAAGACCAAAAGATTCACACTTACAGAAGTCTGAAATTTGCCAGAGATAATTATTATTCTGCATTCAGTGCTAGAACACCATCTACAAACAAAGACAAAGCATTTTAATGGAAGTATACTTTTCATTAATTAATTGTGCCTAGCAAAAATTATCCATGTCCATTTAGATGGTTCTATTCTCATATTTTTAAGAAGCTATATATGGCTGAAATGGTCTAAACTGATTCATCTTTTTTGTTGTTGTTAGATTTCTATCCTGCCTTCACTCTGTATTTTACCATAACAACCCTGTGATCTGAGAAGTAGGCTGTCTCAAAGTCAATCAGTGAACTTCTCTGAGTGTAGACTTGAACTTAGGTCTCCCAACACTTTAAACACCATATCAGCAACTGTTAAAAAGACCAAGAAATGCTTTAATTTATTCTATTTTAAATGCCAAGTTTAAAAAAAATCAGGGAAACTAATGATAAAATAATTACAATAATAACTTCTTATAGTTAGTTCAATAAGTGTTGCAATTAAATATCCTTCATGAAAAGATCTAAAGTTTTAAAGGCCAAGAACAAAAATTAAGAACATCTCCCAAATATTTTTAATTATTTTAAATTTTATAACACTGCACTAAAAAGCTAAAATTTTAAAACAATCTGAACATTATGATTTGTTATTTAAATGAAATACAATGTTACATTAGGCAAATGTTTATTAAAATTATATTACATATGGTAGAGGCTCCTTTACGACTACAATGATACTTAGTGGGTTCATTTGCAAACTAAACAATGATTTGTTTAGCCACAATTTCCTGACTAAATCATAAGACAGGTCTTCAACTTATGACCACAATTGAACAAAATTTTTGTTGCTAAGCAAAACATTTGTTAAGTGAATTTTCCCCATTTTACAACTTATCTTGCCACAGTTATTAAGTGAAACACTGCAGTTTTTAAATTAATAACATGGTTAAGTGAATTTGATTTTCCCATTGGCTTTCCTTCTTAGAAGATCACAAAAGATGATCACGGGACCCCAGGACACTGCAACCATCTTAAACAGCATCGGAATTTTGATCACGTGACCATGAGAATGCTGCAATGGTTGTAAGTGTGAAAAATTATCATAAATCAACTTTTTTTCAGTGCCATTGTAACTTTGAGCAGTCACTAAATGAACTGTTGTAAGTCGAGGACTACTTGTAGACTAATTTTATACATTAAGTTTCCGAAATACCATACAACTGTGGGATTCAAAATTTTCAGGACAGGGATTTACTATGAAGCAAAGTATTAAGATTTTTAGTCTTTTCAAACTGGATTTGCTAAGTACTAATACAGGACAACAATTTGCCTACTTGCCACAGTATGGACAATGAGATGTTGTGAGGATGTTTTTTGTCACAATCTTTTACCACACTTGGTTTTAATCAGAGCTGAGTAAATAAAAAAATAAACCTTTTCCCTGTTAAACCTATAGCAACATGATTCACTCACACTGGATATACATTTTTATCAATTCTGATAAAATAGCAAACTCTTAAAACCAGATTTAAGGAAATAATTTCATGATAAATTGGGAAAATGCATGCATAAATCACGGCAAGTAAGGCCTATTCTAGCATCTTAATGTTGTCCATTAGGGCGTGTAATTTGAACTAGAGCCTGTTAGACATGTCATATACCTGCTGTCTGAATGTCATCCTACGGTATATATAATGAGGATACAGCACTGTTACAATGCAACCGATAAGTGGCTATCCAAAATTTACTCAATATGCACATATTTCAGACGATCAACACCAGTTTGCATTATGAAAATCGTTATGTCAAGGGAAAGGCCAACTTATTACACATACTGTTTACAGATACCTTCAACTGGAAATGGAGACAGATGGAAGACAGACCAATATACAAACAAGTAAAAAACAGAGTTTGAAATATCACTATGTGTCTCAAGTGAGGCTCCAGGCTCCTATATATCTACAGATGTGTTCTTTGAGATATCAACTGCACTATGGAGAAGCAAAGGGGCACAACAATGGAGTAAAAGATGAAGGGAGCTATTGCAGAGAGGGTAAAAAGCCATAGCTAAATTCTGACCGGATCACAACTATCCAATTTTGCATTTCTCACCTTAGTTCTGTTTGGAAAGAGTTCAAGGAACAGATGTTAGGGCTGAGTTTAGAGCAGAGAGAAATACGGTTCCACCACCAACTGATTTCAAACTATTTAAAGAAAATCCGGGGGGAAACGGACTAATGATGCTGAGGAAATAAAGAAGTCTTCCATACTTATTTCGGGTGGGAGGGGGGGAAGTGTAGTGGGGGAGAGCAAAGTGGGAGAATCTAGCAAAACAAATTATTAAACAGTTTCAGAGATTCCTTGAAGTTTACAAGCGGGGAGGAGGTTGTGGATTCTAGCTTCTGATGGTCAGACCAAATTCGGGCCATACTCCATAATCAGATGTCAGCTAGAAAGCCGCCGGTTTAGCGACTAGCAGAAGTGTCCTGGCTGCGATAAATTGTAGGGGGTGGGAGTTTGCTCCCCCCCTCCTCCCCCTTTTCTCTTTCTGCTCTACAAACGGCCCAAAACCAGGCCCAACCAGGAAGCTTCTCAGCAAAGGGGGAGAGGGGGGGGTTTAGGGAAGGTTGTTCCTCCTTCACTTTCTCCGTAGCCGAAGCGGGCTGTTTATTCCTTTGCCTCCTCACACTCGAAACAACTCTCCCTTCTACCCGGCCGCCGACCTAACGCAGCTCTGCAAAGGTCTCCCCTCCTAACTGCACTGCCCCAGTTACTGGCCGCAGTCAACCAGGAGAAAGAAACGGGCAGCCTTCCTTCCCTCCCTCCGTCCCTCCTTCCTTCCTCTTCCCCGACTCGAGCAAGGAAAGACAGAAACCGCCACCCTCGCCCGTCGCGTCGAGAAAGAAGCGGACGGGAACGGCACCCCCACCACCCCTCGCCAAGCTCCGAAAAGAGGGGTCAAATACATTTCTACCTACCGCCGGAAGCGCAGCTGGCGGCGGAGGGAGGAAGAGGGACGGACGGTACCTACCGCCGGAAGCGCGGCTGGGAGGGTAGAAGAGGGAACGGACCCAGAGAGGAGGAAGGGGAGGGAGAGGAGGAGCAGCAGCAGGAGGAGGAGGAGGCGGGGATGTTTCTCAGGGCGGAGGGCCCACGTGACCCGGCACGAGGCGAGCGCGACTCGCGAGCCGAGGAGGAAGAGGCAGGGTAATGAGTTGAGGAGGAGGAGGAGGGCCGGTCAAAGCGCAAACTGACGAATCGGAAGGAAGGAGTCGACTTTCTCCTGGTGTTCTCCGAGAGACGATGGCGGCTGCAGCCCCTCCCCCTCGGCCGTGGGTAATTTTGGGAGTTGTAGTTCCAAGTTTACCTGACAGGCTGGTTCCGCCCATCCTGACAATCGAAGTTTTTGAGAGGGATAGTGCCTGGGTCTTTCACCAAATGGCCCGGCTGACGAAACTTTCATCACTCTTTATTTTGATTTTGGACACTGAAAGGACTCTTTGCCTTATAAGGATACTGCTAACACTCTATGCGGGACAAGGAACAGATTCAGTAGAAAGTGTGGGATGTAAAGATTCGGTTGTGACTTACTGATATCGTATAAAGAGGATTTTTTTCTCCCACATCCTTATCTCTGGGGTAAAATTCTTTCATGGTTTCTTTGTGTTGCAAATGTAAACATAGCAACATAGGGTTGCAAGGGACCTTGGAGGTCTTCTAGTTCAACTCCCAAGTCAGGTCTTCTAGTTCCCCCCAAAGTAGGAGTCCTCATATCATCCAGGACAAATGGTTGTTTAGGCTTTCTTGAAAACCTCCAGCAACAGAGCATCCAGCTTCACTTATTTTTTTCATTAGTACAGCAGTGTGTCAATACACACTGCAAGTACTTCCAAGTTGGTGAGATCAATCAACAGAAAGTTGACTTTCAAGGTGGTTTTAGAGTGGCCATCCAAGTTTTCAGAATAGAGTGAGGATGGATGTAGAGTACCAACTAAAATGTGCCAAAGTTTACCTTTATAGTACAGGTAATTTTCAACTTAGCAACAGTTCATTTAATCGTAGTTCAAAGTTACGATGACACTGGAAGAAATGACTTATTACCAGTTTTCACACTTAACAACCGTAGTAGCATGGTAGCAAGACCATCCCCATGGTCTTGTGATCAAAATTCAGACACTTAGCCATGGGTGTCACACTCGATCGCGTCACATGACATATTGTGACGTAGCGTGACTTTTTTGCCTTTGCAGAGCTGGGGTGGATGTGGTCTGTGCATGATGCATCTGGCCCGCAGGCCGCCAGTTTGAGATGCCTGCACTTGGCAATTGTCTCAGGTTTATGACAATGTTCTAGAGTCAAATGATCCCCTTTTGTAACCTTCCGACAAGCAAAAAGTCAGTGGGGAAGCCAGATTCACTTAACAACAGTTTGACTAATTTAACAACTGCAGTGATTCATTTAACAACTTTGGCAAGAAAGTTCGTAAAATGGGGCAACCTTACTTAACAATTGTTTCACTTAGCAACAGAAATTTTGGACTCAATTGTGGTCATACGTTGAGGACTACCTGTATTTTCCTTAATATTACAAAGAATGAGTAAAAAGCTGGTAAACTGCTCTGCATTTTAGTTTTCTAAACCCAAACATTGAAAAAGTTGATTAATCAAAGGCTTGATGGATAGGAGGAAGATTGTGATGGAATGTTATAGGTGTTCGTAAAGAGCATAAACAATTAGTTTTTAACTTGAAGGAAAAATTGATACATTGCATATCTGAAACTGAAGCCCATTTTTGGTTTCCTGGTTGGTGCAGGAGGTCTTCCAGGTCCAAAATGGGGCATAGGGGGTGCCACACGCACCTCCCTCGTGCCCCATTTTGGGCCTGGAAGGCCTCCTGCATCAACCTGGGAGCCAAAAATGGGTGAGGGGGGCAGGGCACATGCAGGGAGTTGCTCGTGCATGCTCTGTGGGTGTGGGCGGGGCACATTGCATTATTGGTGTGGGTGCGCACCTGCTTTTGGCACACGACGACAAAAAGGTTAGCCATCACTGATCTAGATTATTGTGGGTGTATATGAAAATAGGATACTATACATTGTGTTGTTGCATATTAAGTTGCAGTAAATGGTGTTATTGCATATTAAGTTGCAGTAAATTTGTTCAGAGCATAGATTCGCTATTATAATATCCTCAACAGATGGCCAAATGTTTAAACACCTCAACAAAGGAAAATCTGCCCTTTCCCAACGCAGTGTAGTCCATTGTTGCATAGCTTGTAATGTTAGGGATTTTTCCCCCCTTATGTTCAGCCAATATCAACTTCCTTGTAATTTATTCTATAGTATTGTTTCCAGGATGGATAAAAGGGAACAAGATGAGATAATGTAGAAAAAGTGATTTGGGCCAGCTGGAGACCTAAATATTAATTACAGTTGTGACTTATTTAGCAGCTTTGAAAAGAGATCCCTCTCCCTCTCTCTTTTTAAACATCAGATATTTATATAAATATTATCCAAAAGCACACTTGTTTTCATTATGAAAGAAAAGATAAAAAAGGAAAAAAGAGAGTAATAGTAAAATGACTGTAAAGAAGGAAAAGCAAGAGCTTTGTATGAAAAAAGAATTACCAGATAATCTCCCAACAATGAACAAGTTAGACTTGAAGAATCGTGTGCATGTTGCTGAGATCATAGTGAAAATCATTATTTTGAAAAGTGACATAAAAATAAATAAAGGTAAAGGTTTCCTTCGCACATATGTGCTAGTTGTTCCCAACTCTAGGGGGCAATGCTCATCTCCGTTTCAAAGCCAAAGAGCCAGCGCTGTCCCAATATGTCTCCGGGGTCATGTGGCCGGCATGACTAAATGGCGAAGGCGCACTGAACGCTGTTACCTTCCCACCAAAGGTGGTCCCTATTTTTCTACTTGCATTTTTACGTGCTTTCGAACTGCTAGGTTTGCAGAAGCTGAGACAAGTAATGGGAGCTCACTCCATTACGCAGCACTAGGGATTCGAACCACCAAACTGCTGACCTTTCTGATCGACAAGCTCAGTGTCTTAGCCACTGAGCCACTGCATCCCTTTACCTTTAAAAATGAATAGAGATATGCTAACTGGAAATATGACAAAGGATAATTGGGAAAAGAGTCAGGTGAGAAAATTCTTATAAGAATGATTAGTGGATACAGGTAGTCCTCGACTTACAACCATTTGTTTAGTGACCGAAGTTATAATGGCACTGAAAAATGTCATTTATGGTTGTTTTACAGTTGATTGTTGCAGTATCCCCATGATTATGTGGTCACAATTCGGACACTTGGCAATTGGCTCATATTTCTGACAGTTGCATTGTCCCAGGGTCATCTTTGATGACCTTCTGACGAGCAAAGTCAATGGGGAAGCCAGATTCATTTAACAATTGTGTTAATAACTGCAGTGATTCACTTAACAACTATGGCAAGAAAGGTCCGACTGGGCAGAACTCACTTAACTATATTGTTTAACTATGGAAATATTGGGCTCAGTTGTGGTGGTAAATCAAGGATTGCCTGTATTATTATTTCTTCTTCCTCCATAATCTCATACCTTTAATTTTTTTTTTGACTGAATTTCTTCCTCCATTTATGTGCTTTGTATAATATTCCTTATCCAAATAGACTAATGTGTGTACTGTATGTGTACTTTCATTCTCACTGTGTATTAGCAATGTGCAAATTAATTCCTAACAGATGTTCTAATTTAGGTTTTGCTGAGCATGTACATTATTCTTTTTTAGCTGTGTTTGCATTACACATTCATGGATAACCTTGATTTGTACCATTAATCCAATCATTTGGGTTTGTATGACATAGAACCATAAATTAAATACCTGGCTTAATTTAAAACTTTGTGGGGCTTTTTTTATTTATTCAGAAACTCAAGGTGACATATAAAGCAATCTCATCATATTTTTCCTCACCCAGCTAGTTTCTTATTACTTATATTATTTGGCAGCTGCTTGGTATTTTCTTTGGATCTGTGAAGGTAGCCATTTCTTTTCTTATTTTTTTTCTTGCGCAGTGATGTTTGTACAATTTCACTAATTGTTGAGAAACAGAAGAATGAGTATACCACTGGGATGGAATGAATTGAAAGGAAAGCCTGTATAGAAATAACATATCAACATTACAAAAATAAAAGCACATGCAATGGGCTCTAAAGCTATAAACTGCCAGCAAATAACAAAAAGCAGGAAGAATATTGGCAGATGTAAAAACTAATAATAAAAATATAAGAGAGAAGGGAGTAAGCACATGCTGTTTCCCTGTTTTAAATAAAATGACCTTGAAATGGCAATGGCATGAGCTTTTTTATATATTTATCTTGTTCATTTTGTTACTTATATATTCAAAATGTAAAGTTTTTATGACCAAGCAGTCAGAAAAATATTTAATATAGAAAACTCATTATAGCAGATGTACACCCAGCACATCAAATACCAGGTTATGAACTATACCATAAACTAGTAACACAGGAAGGAAGGATACAAGAATAGCAAATAGGTCAGTTAAAAGGTTGCACTGAAAGGATTGAATATGAACAACAGAAAGTAGTCCCATTATTGCCCCATTTCCCCCCACCCCATGGAACTTCAATTCTGATGTAAACTAATACCAATCCATTTAGCATTTTAAAGTTTAATAAAAGCATTTTAAATTAGGTTGGAAATTCAATGAAACTGGGTGCAAAAATCTGTGATGAAAACTTGGCACATTTTGCACCAAGGAAAGATCTCAAGTTGTCTTTAACTTAACATATTTAAGGCTTAATCTTTGACTTAACTAATGCATGATAATGAACAAGTCAAACTGCTCCAGCTGGATCTGCAGCTAGAGTAACAAGTTTGTGCTTTTGTAACAAATGTTAGATGTTCCACCTGCTATGTAACTGGGTGTTAAGAAAATGGAATCCAACAAGGACCGCATCGCCATCCATATTTCATAACTCAGAATGTTTCTGTCATCTAGAGATGTATGAATAACAGTATGAAATTTCTGTCATACATAAATTCCAATGCCTTATCTATTAACCGTAGGACTGAAGAGATATAGAGTGTTTTCCTAGAAAATGTCTGAAAGAAGAAAAGTAATTTTCATTGCTAATGTGAAAATTAAGTCTGTCTAAGAATGTTTGCTGCAATTCATTATAGCATTTATTTGCCTGGATTGGAATATATAATATATATCTTGGACTACAATCTGTAATTAGCCTTAAGAGTTCACTAAATGATAAAAGGAGACATTTAGGCATGAGTACAAGCTTCTGTCCAATGCTGGAATATAAATTCAAGAGTTCCAGACAAATGAGAGTCTAACTTATGCTTGAACATGCTCAATGAAAGGCAGTCTACTGCTTCTCTGGTAGTTGGTTCCACTGTCAAACTGGTTTTATGCTTGGGATTTTTTTATTTTTTTAAGATCTGGAATCTGCTTTTCTTCTACTTCAATCTTTTGCTTTCTATACATCTTTTAAAAAGGTGTGTTTAAACATAGGCTAGATTGCCATAGCATCTAACTCAGGGGTGGGTTCCTCTTACCTTCCGTACCGGTTCGTGTCAGAAGTGTGTGTTTTGTGCATACACGCTTACTATGCTTGCCCGCACATCCCCATCACATCGGGGTAAAAACCCTCTGCACATGAGCAGAAGGCTTTGCTCATGCACATAGGGTCACTTTTCCAGTCACTTTCCAACCATGGCAACCGGATGACCAGTTCGGGGACATGGCCAGGCAGCTGTTGCTGCCGGTTCGGCGAGCAGGGGCAAATTTCCGCCACCGGTTTGGGAAAACTGGTCCGAACCGGCAGCAATCCACCACTGATCTGACTTGTCAATCTTGGAATGAAATTTGGGCGGAGTTTGCAAATACTCAAATTGTATATCTTCAGATAGCCAGTGGGATGCAGTCAAAATGGGGAGCTGTTATCTGGCATGCACCCTTATTTTTCCCTTAGAATGATATTTCACAGTATCCAAAAAGGTAATAAAATGGCAAACAATTACAGAGGAAAGAAAAGAAAAGCCACTGCTCAGAGTTGGCTGGAGGGGATGATGAAATTGTGGTAAGGCATCATGGTACTGATTGCAGGAAGTAGAGCCGGGCAGAATCTCTCATTCTGGGAAGCTGAATGAGGTGGGCATTTCCATCGGTGACAAATTGATTCCCCCAAAGCTTAGAGGAAATGTTGAAAAGCTATCTTGTCAATGTTCTTCTGTAGTCCAGCCAAAGATTGAAGCTAAACATCTTTGAGTCTCATGGAAGTACTATGACATATTGGGTTGTGGTCAATATAATCTCCATATGCTAAAGGAGCCTGAATCTGAAAAAGTATGACTCCTTCTCCAAACGAGGACTGGAGGTTGTCTAACTTGTATACGATACAATCTGATCTGCAAGCCTCCAGCCAGCAAGGCATGTTCTTAATATATGCAAAGTTATACTTACTTACAGAAGACTCAGATCTAAGTTCCTATTGATCAACTATACAAGAGCATTTCATGGTCATTTGGGACAATAAACCCCGTTTTTTAATTTAAAAAAGAAAAAACTAAATATCATTGAGTTTGTAAATATCAGGCATGAAAGATCAGGCCCAAACATAAAAGTCCAATTAAACTATTTTATTGCTACTCATGCCTATGCACAGGAATATTCTCAACCAATGGCTATTTCCCGCTAGAAGTTAGCTAAGAGTCAATGGAATTAATGGGGGGGGTTGGAATTAGTCCGCTTGTAGCTATGTAGAGATTTTAGACTGATCTGCCTTTTAACTCCACCCCCAGGTTCTGCCACTCCTTTCCCTACAGTAAATGATAAAAATGGTAGAGAATATAAATTAATGTAGCCCTCATTATAGCATAGTAGGATTTCTTAAGAACACCTATGATGTCATAAAATAATGTTTGTCAGGGTTGTTCTTTTTCTTTTTCTTTTTTTGTATTTGAAGCACAGAAATGTGAAAAAAGGAGTCAAACCACACCAAAAGCAATAAAATCACTTTGCTTACGAATTGAGCGGGTGTATAGGGCAACTAGTAATTTTCTATTTTAGTCTGTTTAATGAAAGAAATTCAGGAATGGGGATGGCTCTGGAGAGAATACAAGGCTGTAATTCACTTAATGGGAGTGGGCTGATGTCATCAACCACAAATATATTGTGTATCTGAGGAACAGAAAAACATATTCAGAGCTCACTAGAGCAAAAGGATCTCAGTGAAAATACAACCAAGTGTTGTGTATGGATTTTTAGGAAAACAAATATGCTTGGAGCTGTAACTTTCAAATATGTTAAAATAAGTCTCAACATCTTTTATATCTAGCTCCCTGCTTTCTTCACTGTAGTTACAAGACAAAATAGATAACAAACAAGAGAGTAAAGGAGGAAACAGCTATTCTTAGCCAACTTCTGTTCTGCCACACAGTAAACGGGTTTTCCCCCCCTAAAATAATAATAATAATGTAAGGCAAGTCCTGCAGCTATTATGGAAGTTAATCGTTTTTAAATGTTGCCATTTCTACTTCACATTCTTGGTTTGTAAACAGAAATACTGTTTTTTTAAAATAGTTTTTATTGAATTTTATACATTAAAAATCACCCCCTCAATCGGAGGTGGTAAACAATAATATAGAACATACATAAACATAAACATACAGTCATAACAAAATCATTAAACAAACATAGAAAACATGGTTTCAACTCTTCCAACTTTGTGGTTATCAACATCTCTCCTTATCGTATTTCGTATCTTAATTGCACTATTAAAACTATAAATTTTTCTATCTCTTCTTTATATACATTGCTCCTAGCAGCACCGAACTGAAAGCACCTGAAGAT
>JANHFT010007968.1:177158-198266 GCA_032467955.1 Pseudoxenodon macrops | reverse complement strand
AATGTATTTGTGATGCATTTTTGAATGTTCAGTTGACTGAGTTTCATGTTTAATGAATAAAATAAATAATAATAATGATGATGATGATGATGGCGGTGGTAGTAACAATGGTGGATCTTCTCAATGAATATAATCATTAAATATCCACAATATATATAAAATACTTTGGAAATCTCTGTATTTGGTACAGTTCTAGAACTCATGGTGGGAGCTTCTGCATGATCTGCTTTGTTTCATGTATATTTTTCCTTACAAGGAAAATATCTCTATTTTTAGAAATGGATGCATTCAAAAATGATTTGTTGTGAACTGCCTAGAATTGGGAGTTTGGTGGTAAAGAAGTTAAATAAATTATTATTACATGTGGTATTCATACAGCTGAATTTCTTAATCCTAAGTGAAGGTATTTTATACAAAACTAAGGTCCCAAGTTATTTTCTTTTGAGAAAATAAACCCTAGTATCTCCAAACATCGTGTCAGTTTGGAAATGTAAAAGTACCTTCATGGTTCAAATACACATTACATGGTCACAGCCTGCACAATTTTATGCATCTTCTGGTTGAGTACAATGAGATGATGGCTGTTCTCTGCACTCAGACCACACATGGGAATGTTAAAAGCAAACTCTTGCCCTGCTATCATTCATAATTCAAGAGAAATGAGGGTTAGGAAAAGTGTATGAACAATCAACATAATTTATACGCTGCAAGTAGAAGAGCTGGCAGTCTCTCACATCATAAAGTTTAAATAAGGGTAGCTTAACACCAGATGTACCCACAGCTGTCCTGAGCATAACACCATTAGCTCCATTACAGCATGAAGTAATCCTTTCCTGACTTCAGCATCTCCATGAAAACATCACACCTGTCTGCTTGACTTAACAGATGCCCTAGAGTAAGATTTCAACTTATCAGCCTCACTGTTGTCTTGAGAGGGCTAAACATGAAGGTGGCAACTTAAAACCCAACAAAGCAACCAACCTCTTAAGGGAGAAATTACTTTGACTATATGTTCTAGCCATATGGTGGGATTGAGTGATATATACATTATGACAGTAGACATGCATCTAATTATTTTATTTTCTCTTGAAAGTAGTAGTTTCATTACAACATTTCAGTAGAACTTTGTAATAATATCTGCCTGTATCTATCATGATATAGTAATAACAGTCCTTTGCAGCCCTTATGGCTGAGGAATTATGCGCTCAGTGAAGGTGTCACTGCCTAACAATGCTGCAACAAGTGGGAAAAGGTCCTGCTTTCGAATTACACAATTAAATGTGCTTATGTTTTTTTGTAGAAAAGCTTTCTGGGGAAGAAATAGGAGTATGTCAAACAGCCGTATTTTCAGGGAGAGGCCAAAAGTCAAGATGGTGGTTGCAGCAGTGCAATTGAAGACCTCCTCTTTTGACATGTGAATTGATGCAAATACAAAAAAAAGGGCAAGGTTTTCTTGCACTGCGGTGATCAGCATCTTGACTTTTTTGACACTGCTCTGGATCCTGATGTCAAAACTTTATTTTGAGCATATTGATACTTCAAGGTCAATCTTCACTAGGAAATAGACAATGTTATATTTAAGGAAAGAGGCACAAATTGCTTTCAGAAAGCCTGGTCTTAATGAATTAATCCTTTTAATTCAAGTCCAGATATAGGATTGAGACAGCATTGATTGCACTTTTGGATGATTCCTGACGAGAGCAGGATGGAAGTAATATGTCTGTTCTTGATCTTCCTGACCTTCCAAGGACCACTGAGTATGATATCCTTCTGAACCAGCTTTGAATTGGGGGAGGGTGGTAAGTTGTTGTGCTGGTTCTTCTACTTCTTTTGAGGCTGGTTCCAGTCAATGTTGATAGGGGAAGAAAGGTCCAGCCTGCAGTCTCTGTTATGTTGCAATCCACAGGGTTTGATACTCCTTCCTTTCCTGTTTAACATCTACCTGGAGCCTCTAGGTCAGGGGTGTCAAACTCGCAGCCCATGGGCTGGATGTATGCCCACCCCCAGTTTAGCAAAGGGGTAAAAAGTTGCAATACATCATGTGATGACGTGATGACGCATGTTTGACACCTCTGTTCTAGGTGAAATCACCTGTCAGTTTGGAGTGAGGTATAATCAGTACATATACTAATGATTCCCAGCTATATACCACTACCGTGGCTCATCTAAGTGATGTCATGGAGGTCCTGTCTCATTGTCTTGAGCAGTGAGGGTTTGGATGGAGAAAAACAGGCTTTGTTTCAATTCTAGTAAGATACAGTAGATTTGGGTTTGTGGATATCCTAGTTTCCTTCCACTACTCCAGATTCTCTATACGATTTGGGGATACTTGTGGGTCTTGCTCAAAGGTTAGGTGATAACTGTGGACAACAGGGCTTTTACATAGATTTGTGTTATGCCAGTGGCAGCTATTCCTGGACCAAGTGGCCTTGCTCGCAATCAGTCATGACTTACTCCTGCTTGGATTACTAAAATGTGATCTACATGGGACATTCTTTGAAGAGTATTCAAAAGCTAGTGCAAAATGCAGTGGCGTGAGCAGTTACAGATGCCGGTTAGCTGACACATGTGACACATCTGCTCTGTGGGTTGCATTGAGTACAAGTATGCTTTTGGGTGCAAGTCAAGGAGCTGGTGGCTACCTTCAAGATCCTTCATGGCTTGGGATTGGCCAATATAAGACTATCTTTCCTCAATGGTGTCTTCCTATCATGTGAGACCCAGCAGGAGGGGAATATTCTAATTCTTGACCATGAGAGTGCCATCTAGTGGGATCCAGGAAAAGATTATTTTCTGTCATGGTGCCTGCCTATCTTCTGGAACATCATTCCCCCAGAGACTTGTCCTGACCTTGCTGGCTTTTCCTAGGCTTTGAAAATTTGGCTTTGTCATCAAACCTGTGTTCCTGATAGCATATTGACCCTGTTTCTTGCTTGTCATGGTTGTGTTAAGTAAGTTTCTTGGCTACTGTGTTATTTCTGTTGTTTTTAAACTTGTTTCTTATTATGTTTTTATTCTGTTTTGTAATTGTTAGCCACCCAGCGTCCTGTATGACTAACAATGGACAATTGAATACATTTAAATAAAGAGATAAATAATCGTGCTAGAGTTTTTACTGTGCCTGTTGTTATTTTAGCACAAAGTAATCCTAATTAGACATTAAGGAAGTAATATGTCTTGCTTGGTTGAGTTCCTCTTATGATTTTTAAAGTAGTTCTGGTATTCCATTCTGTTTGGACATAACTTTCTGAACTTGTCAATTCTTTTGCTGAGGGATAAAACATAAGAAAATGCATCTTCACGGGCATCCAATTTGACATTTCATTAAAATGAATTGACTATTTGTACCTACTGTAGTGATTTTGTAGTCCTTCAAGCTGATGTCTGGTGTACATGAAGCTCTGGCCACTATGAAATGGATAAAAGTCCTATCTGAACCACTTAGAAGGGCTGACGCCCTAAGGGTTTATGTCAATGTTGACATCAATGACAATTCCCTTGAGAGGTTCTCCTAATCCAGTAGTTTATGGGAAGTTAATTGGAAGATCCACAACCACCCACCCAAACCCATAAATTATGCTTGCAGGTGTGTGTGTGTTCTAAAGCAAGCAGACACCCATATTGGGCAGAAGCTTGTAAGAAAATGCCAGAGGCAGACAATCATTTTAGTGAGAATTGCAAAGACATCAATTCGTACTGGGTGGGAGAAAGCAATGGCAAACCACTCCAGTAGTTTTACCATTAAAACCATGTTGATAGAAAATATGAAATGATTGATAATATAGTGCTGAATGATGGGCTCCCTCAGGTTGGATGGCACCAGCATTCTACTGAGAATCTTTCAGAGTACTAATGATGTTTATGATGTGACTGGATGAAAGCCTTCAGGTTGTCTACTTGCTGACGTTACCATAAGCACAAATTGAATTCATTTTATGCTAAATGAAACTGTTACGAATGCAACAATTTATTTGCATGTATATCAAAGGACAAATAGGGAGGCTTGGAGATAGTTATCCCTAGCTTTGAAATCTACATTCCTTCATGTGGAGCATTTTAATTTTGTTGAGGTATCTTCTCTCAAAATACTTGGTGCTTTCAACCTCATGTTGTTTATTGGACCTGACAAGATCACAGAGCAAAGTGGCTTAGCTGTAAGAATTCCTTTCAACCAAGACTGGTTGAAAGGATGAGTCATATATATATATACTGTGCAGCATATCTTGACTTTACTTCAGTCTTATTTTCTATTCAATAGAATGAAGCAGGGTTAAAAAGAGAACAAAATATTTGTTCATTTAATTTGTGCTTTTTAAACAAGTTCCAGATGTACAAAAGTAGCACACATTCCCATTATTACACAGATAAATTCATAATGGAAATATACATAAATATATGCAATAGTTCACCAAAATACCTGTGTAAAGAGCACGTCAATATTAATTATGCCACTCTAAAGCCTAGGCTGATGATAGCAATAAATCGCTTAAAATATATTTAGCTATGTTGAATGGCTTTTTTAGAATGAACAAAGGAGCCCAGTGTTATACACTGTGTCTGGTTCTGTAGAATGTGAAGTTAAACAACTCCCTCAAAAATATCCATAGGAGGCCATGGATAGATGGAAGAGACTGTAAGATAAATAATGTGACAGAAATTTCCATACATTAATACATGTCCATTTTCCTCCTGTGTATGGCTTGTTGCTTAGGGTTATATTCCGTGATAGAAGCATAACGTAGCCTTAAGAATCTATTGGTTATTTTCTGACAATATCATTTTTACTTTTTTTAATATGTAGCACTGACAACTGTATGTGTCTTTGTCAGAACAAGAGTCATCACATTGCAAAATATTTGTTCCTTCTTCATCTTACAGGAACGGGGAAAGGTTTTCTCTGGTATGAAAAATGAAGCAAGAAGTTTGTTTCCCAAACAATGTGGATGTCAGTCATTGGGATGAATGTATTCACTAGAGGTGGGGGGAGAGTTATAAAATATTAGCAGGCAAAAATATGAATGGCTAAATATATGAGCTGTTTTACTTCCTATCTCGGCTACTATAAAAGCTAGATGCTTGTTCCTTGTTTTTGCTTTGTTTGCATGCTTGTTTATTTTATGTTTCTGTGAATTGAGAGATCTTATAGGCAGTTGACCCATTGCTCATCCTCTGAATACTCATGACATATCTGTCTGGTTCTGAGATACTGACTTCATGGCCTATCACCTTTGTTGGAGGTTTTCCAAACCAGCTGTAAGCACAATGGTGCAAAACTGTGGCAGCAATATTCCAACTTGATGGGAAAGATCCTAAATCCTAGAAGACCGAGTTTCTACTTTACCATAATTGGGTTTGGAATACTGTTTTTTCCAAAAATTATGCTGTGTTTTGATTTATTTGTGCTCTTCCTGGACTCTCTAATAAGGTTCAAATCTCTGTCTCCCTGTAGTAGAACGTTCCCAAAATAGAACTGTGCTGCTGGATAGCCTATCAATTTTACCAACAACCAATTTTAAAGGAAACTTAAGGAGTTTCTAGCCCTTCTGTTTGTGTGCATTTAATCATAACCCTTGCACAAATTGTGATTGCTCCGGTTAAGTGCTTGACAGAAAAGACAGAATTAAAATCAAGTTGTAATTTCCAAATGCTAATTAAATAAATGCTTTATTTGTACATCTACTGGATGTACAAATATTTATAAGTAAAACTTTTTTTTTAAGCATAGGATTCATTCAGTGTCATCTGTGGTTTCTAGAAACAGTTACTACTGACTAAGACGACATTTTAGAACAGGAAGTGCATGTTGCTTAACAAGCTTGTACACTGGGTATGCTTGAGTACAGATAGTCATTTGTTGTCATGGTTTCAGTTCAGTTTCTGCTGGATATTCTGAGGTCTAGCCACATTGGAAGGTCTTGAATCACCTATCATTCAACCCATTTTCTGTTTGGATTTTATTCAGCTGAATCACTTTCAATAAGTTACAGAATCCAAAAGTTGAGTATTTTATATTACGCTCTGATATTCATAAGTAGGCAATTTATAAGCAGATGGCTTTTATTAGAGCCTTCTTCCATTATTCTATAAATAATGTACAAAGCAGAAATTCATTAAAAAATCTCTATTTCAAGCTTATAAAAATGAGAGTGAGTGTGCAAGACACACACAAAGAGAGAGATAAGCTGTAGGAATCATATTGGAGAACAGACTAGTAATTAAAACATTTCATTAAAGTTCCTTCCCCAATTTTCTTACCTCTCAATGAAGAATTAACATGATTGATTTTTCTGGTTATTTTAAGAGAGTGAAATCCTGGAATAGAAATGAACATTAAAACTTGAATCCAATACAGTAGTCAGTTTAATATAACTCCTAAAACAGATGTGGGTGGTCTATCAGCTTTAGTTTCAAGGATACCCAGATTAGTTATTTCCTCATATTTTATGCATTTGATCCTAGGTACTATCTCTGATGCTATGGACAAAAATATCACAAAAGTTATTAAAGTGATCTTGGCATATTCGTTTTTGTTCAGGGAAAAGTTATCAGTAAAAGAAAATGCAGATCACTTCATGGATGTGTGATATTAACTGAAGACCTTTAATACTTTGTTATACAGTTAATTACATTTTAAAAATATAATCTTTAATACTCATTAACTTTTTTGGAGGGAGGGAGATAGCTTTCATTATGCATTTTATAATTCCTCATTTCATCCAGGTTTATTTCAATCATAATGTTTATTAGTTTCAAGCAATATTGTGCTTCCGGGAGCCTCAAAGTTCTGTGAGAATCATCCAGGGATTCCCAAGACAGCTTCCGTTTATATTACATAAAATGCATGATCACAATTTTAAATTGTAACATTATGTTCAAATAAAATGTATTGCAAGAAATTTATTTATTAATGGGTTCTGCAACAATTGTTTACATAGAGAAGGATTTGTTGGGTATCTCAGATTGGAAGACCATTGATCTAGAATGAGCAGAGGAAATATTCAAGTTTCCTTCTGAAACATATAGTGGAAAACTTGACATGCAACTAGATTTGGCCACTCACTTTCACAACAGATTTATAGTAGTACTGAATTAACTTTAAATACCACATCTGATGTTTCACACTTTCAGATATTATATTGTGATTTTTCCCCATGTTCATTGTACCTGAATGCTGATTTTAAAATGATTTCTTTAAGGTAAACTCCGTATCAAAAATTCACATATTTAAGGACTGAGTTACAATTGTTGTGATGTCTTAAAATCAAGTCACACAAATATTTCAGCCTATCTTTTCTAATGCTGTTCTCTAACCTAATTCTGCGGGGATATATCAAGTGTCAATCCGATAATCTTTAGACTCTGTCTATAGTGACTAGGGATTTTGTGGAAGGCAAAATCTAATTCGTCTGGAGGGCACCAAGTTAAGAAAGTACAGCATAAAGTTGCTCTATAGTATTAAATCAATTTAACCATTATTGGGATAAATGGAGACAATTATTTAGTAAGTGGTAATTTACTTTGGTCACATAAGAACTTGGTTAATTGGTCATTCGTTTTGCTCTGTTAAGTGAAGCAGACAATTTTACTATACTTCAAGATCTGAAATGAAATCTGTGAAAACAGGAGCTATTAATTTTTTTTCTTACTATTTAAGCAGGAAAATTCATATAACTTTATTATGAAGCTGTGATATTACAAGAGACTTCATCAAAATGATATGAGCAAATTAGTTAATACTAATTAGATATTAAGAATTTTCTGTGGAATAGGTTTGGAGGAAGTAATTCTATCTCATGAAATAATAGAAGATAATCAACTCCCTAATTGAATTCATCCTATTCATTATTACTAATCTGCAGATCTGTGCACACCGTCCTATCCAATGTGATTCAAATTCTGTTTTAATTCTCTGAGAGATGGTGGGAAAATGATGAGGCTAATAACCTCATTCACCTTGTCCATCAAATGTTCTTTCATGAATGGTCAAGTCATGCTATTAATAAATAATGTTCAGGAATTAGTGAAGAAGCTATCAGTTGAGGAAAATTTTAAATCTTCTTTTCATAGAATGAATGTGGATTAAAAATGATATTGAATATCAGAACAATACAAAAAATGTGTTGCCTACATTTTTCTTTCAAGGTTTTGCATCAACTAGATCAAATGAAACCCAGCAAATTGAATTTAAAATCAGATCAGTTGTTTCTCTGTGATCTCTAACCAATCAGGATAACGGTGCACAAGCATTATCTTCTTGTAAAGAGAGCTAACATCGCATGGTGGAGAGGATGCACAGTTCCTTAAATCCCACCAACTAAATCAGACCCTCTTCACGTGATTTCTGTAAGGAGCATTTCCAGCATCTTTTATGAATCCTGGACTGAGCATATTGAATTCTAAACAAGCAGTTGTCTGAGATTTGGGAAAGCAAGGGAAGAAAGGGGAGAGGGCACTAAACTTTACCTATTTGTGCTGGGAAAAGGAAAATACTGACCTTTTTGTAAGTAAGAGAATCTTTATTCTATTTTATTCTATTTATTGTCATTTTTTACTGTGGTCACATATTAAAAATGAAAATCTGTTGCTTGCTCTCAAAAGCATACACCTACATAATACACATACAAACATGCTATATACATATATACATGTATATACGTATATATGTATTTGTTTTCGTAGGTTTTCACGGGTATAGGTATGCAAGTCTTGGTGTATTCGGGTCTTTTCCCGTGTAAGATTGAGGGTATCTTGGCGACGTTTCGACGAAATCTCATATATTTGACTTTGTAGGTTGAGAGAGAGTGACTGGCCCAAAGTCACTCAGCTGGCTTTCATGCCTAAAATGGAGCTAGAACTCTCAGTCTCCTGGTTTTTTTTTTGTCTGGTGCTTTAACCACTAGACCAAACTGGCTTTCCTTTAGAGTAAAACAAATATGCAATTGGAATTCCTCCAAAGGAAAATGTCTGGAGAAGAAATATAGTGTAAATTCTAGCATAGCTCAGACTCAGGAAGGATTACATCCCCTCCCTTTGGGAAAAAGAATACACTGTAGATGGAACCTTTAAGTCATGTTGACCCTTAATGACTGCCTGGGCTAGTCCAACATTGGAAATTTTTAAGAAGAGATTGGACAGCCGTTTGTCTGAAATGGTATAGGGTTTTCTGCCTGAGCAGGGGTTGGACTAGAAGACCTCCAAGGACCCTTCCAACTCTGTTATTCTGTTCCGTTCTGTTCTCTTGGCAAGATTTCAGAAGTCATTTGCCATCCCAGGGCTGATAAGCAAAACGACTGATGCCCAAGGTCAACCAACTGGTTTGGTGCCTGAGGTGGGTCTAGAAATTCAATTTCCCAATTTCTAGCCATTAATTTTTATTTTACTCACTACATCAAATGTGGGCTTTCAATGCAGAGGCAGGACTCCAGCAGAAACGTCAGCATTTTATTCCAGAGAAACCGCAATAGAAAAAACATGCCAGCTGGCTGACAGCGCCCTCTTTTAAAGGGTTCCGTCAGCCCGGCCAGCCACTGACAGTCTCTTATGTTTCCTGCCGCTCAAATAGACCGATATGTAAATCCTACTAATTCCCCAGACAGGAATGAAAACTCCTGAGCTCTTTTATGCATATGAAACATTCTCTTTAATTTTTTTTCTTTTTACGACCCTTTAATCTCTTTATTTGGGGTATTTATTTGGGACTGAATGGAGCTGAGCGTTTACTGGCTGGATGCCCTTCCTGATGCCTTCGCGAAGTTTGCAGCAAGTATTTTCTCTTTGCATCCTGATAGAAAAACATCTGCCACTGCCTAGGATTGAACACTGAACCTACCAAGTGGGAGGTGAGCATCTTCACCTCTAGGCCACTCAATTCTCTGTAATAACAACAGCTTTAATGTTTATTACACAGATGAAACACACAAAATAACCAATTTCTTCCAAATTGGTGTGACTTATTTATTATAAAATGTCTTGTTTCTATCCTCTTTTATGCACTTGAAGATAGATTTTCTTATTCGTATGTCTTATACTGTAGTCATTCTTGATTTCTATTGTTACTTGTTCAATTAAGGTTCTCCTTCTTAAATGTCTGTATTTTATTCTATTTCCCTTGTAGGTATACCATACCATCAATCTTGTTTTTGCATTTCAGTTGTATTCTTTTCACTTGCATCCCAGCTGGTCCAAATCAACCTCAGTTGCTCACAGCAAGGTTTGTGGTTCACAGTACTCTCAGGAATATATGAAACTTCTTTTGGGGACCATCATATCCTTGAGTAGATAGGAGACTTCATCTTTAT
Organism: Pseudoxenodon macrops; assembly: GCA_032467955.1. Classification (NCBI taxonomy): domain Eukaryota; kingdom Metazoa; phylum Chordata; class Lepidosauria; order Squamata; family Pseudoxenodontidae; genus Pseudoxenodon; species Pseudoxenodon macrops. The sequence continues at coordinate 187,968 of JANHFT010007968.1, read as the reverse complement.
GCTGCCAAACTGCTACTTCTGGCACTTGGTTGCCTTTGGGTCAACTGGGGCTAGTTTCTACTCTAAAGTAACTGTGGATGCTTCTGGCTGGTCTTTTGGGCCTGTCAACTTCTCTCTGCGCCTGTCCTCAATTCACCTGTCTAAGAACTTTTTACTTCCATGTATAGTGCGTTAGGTTTCAGGATGTGTGCATAATTCTCTGAAGGAAAGGTCATCTGGGAAAGGTTTTATACAAAGACTGAGAATGCTTCATCTCTGAATCAGATAAAAACCCATATAAGAAATTAGTTTTGCTTTGATTCTGAGAAAGGATCTATATTTGATATCAGGAATCTGCTCAGAAATTTATTTTGATCTAGTTTACTCTCTTTCAGTATATCTGAATTATTGTTACAAAAAAAAAAACCAAATAAATTCTGAGTAGATGGAAAGTAAAAATCTGAATTTATTTTCATCTGTGTTGAAGTCTGTCATATAGTACTAAAAACTGAGTTGGTGGCCTGCTTGAATTGTTGTGATAAGCAACTATTGAACATGGATGCAAAATGGACTTGTGTTCCTATGTTTAATATAGAACATAACTGGAACTGCTTTATAGTCACTGTTGATAATATTTCCACATTCCACATAATATTTACTAAATATACTTTTAAGAACAATAGAGTTTTGTGGTTCATTAATACTATTTACTACAGTCTAATGTGGACTAGAATTCACACTATCTGGAATTCTATGCTGTAATACATTTGTTCATCTTTTAAAATTACAAGAAGATTGTTTGTTGTAGTAAAATTCTTCATTATTAAACCATAATGCGTACTATTTCAGTTTAGATTGGTATAGAGTTAAGATGCCACATAACATTTGCAAGAGAAATAACTTCTTTAATAGATACAAGAAGAAAGATCTATTGAACTAGTATTTATAGTTACTTTGCAAATCTAGTGTCTTAAGTTAAATATATCACATTTATTTGTTATAGCAACTAATTATTTATTTCTCTATGAAATGTACTATAATTAAATCCATTAAGATTGTAAAGCAGATTACAGCAGTGGAAGCTACCATATTTTATATTTACTAACTCATAAAAATAAAATATACAAATCCAAACATCCAAATGACATAAAAATCAAGAAATCCCATTTCACCCCCCAACAGCCCTAGAAACATTGCTACCTGTCAAATCCTATAGGCCTATATTGGATGTGCCTTAAGTAAGGACACAAAAGAACTGTTACAGATTTTTTTTTTGCCTTACCATGTCACGATCTGCCAAACTGAATTTGGCCACAAAATGGATGGGAGCAATAAATGGAATTTGCTGGCGTCCATTGTTCTCAGCAAAGCAAGATTATAGCATGAGAAAGTGATATAGAAAATCAGCATAACATTCTATACAGAAATCAATATTTATATTTTCTAAAAATTATTGTAAAAATGCATGCTGTGGAAAATTTCATAGAAAATAAAAGTAATCACTTATAAAAAAAATATACGGTATATATTATATATATATGCAAGTCTTGGCGCATTAGGGTCTTTTCCCATGTAAGATTGAGAGTATCTTGACGATGTTTTGACAAGGTCTCACTCGTCATTTTCAGGCTGGCGCTTTCGGCTTCGTGCTTGTGCGAGCAAAGCGTGATCGGAGCTTCCGTCTCTCTATAAATACTGGGGAGGTGTGGGATGTTGGCTTTATTGCTGTGAGCGGATTGGTTGATTGGTTGGTTGTGTTGTTGCATCTTGATTGAAAACATCTGGGTTTGAAACAGAAAAATATCTACCTTGCAGAAAGAGAAAGAAAAAAAATCCATACAACAGCTGAGAATTTCCTGAGAAACTGAGGTCACAAAAGGTGATCACATGACCCATGACACTGCAACCATCATAAACATGAGTCAGTTGCCAAACATCTGAGTTTTGATCATGTGACTATGGGCCTGATGCAATGGTGGTAAGTTTGAAAAATGGTCAAAAATCATTTTTTTAGTGATGATGTAACTTTCAGTGGTCACTAAATGAACTGTTATAAGTCAAGGACTACTTGTACTTTAGACAAAAGGGAATGGGACATTTTTTGAGGCCACAACAATGGGAGCAGCTCAGGAAGGAACCTCCCTAATTTCTTGAACTATAGTATAAGAAGGGGGAAGAAAATACAGGCAGAATTCTATTATTGCAGCCAATCTCAATAAAAGTACTGGTAGTTTTAGCTTTCCTGTGGAGTTGATTTTCAGGTCTCACCTACTTAGCAGGTCTGTCACTTATTTGAACTACCGTAGTTAAACTTTTTTTTCTTTCCTGGAATCTAATATTTAATATTTAGAATGAATAATTCTACAATTAACTACTGTAAACAAATAAAACAGGTATTAACATTAGTGGTTGCCTTTAATTTGCAGCTAAACAGAGGAAAGTCTTCAAAATTTTGCTATTAAGGATTATTTATTGATTATTTTAAGATAAACTAAAAATCTTCATAAAAATAACAATATTTTCCACCAATATTTTCCATCAGTTCCCTCATCTCCTCTGCCCCCATATACACAGATAAATAAACACAATTTTAAGTGAAAATTTCCACAAAGTTTGGTTTGTATACTTTCTTAATCTCCAATGGAAAAGATTTTCAGAGAAGGTAGCCAATAGGCAAATATATCAGCTGTGATGTCAGTTTGTCTTATTTCAATAACAGTCACCATGGAAACCAACTAACTGACCTATTTCTTTTTGTACCTCTGAATAAACAATACAGCTACCCATTTTCATATATCCCATTTTAGATACTAGCTGTTTACCTTCTTTCTTCATGTTAATTAAGTGCTATTGTGTCCTTTATATATTCCCTGAAGGCTTCTTTTCACAATGTCTATTTCTGGAGCTTTTATAGTTTATTTTCTTGTGCAATGACAATAAAAAGCCCAAGGCTATTATTAGGGAAACTTCTATTCTTCCATGCGCATCTAATATTCTGTTCTGAAACCTCCCTCAATGTTCCAACATTTAATCCCCATATACATGGGGGTAGGATATTGTTACATATTTTTGTACACTACGTTCTCTGACACCATTGCTTCAGTTTCATTTGTTGATTCATAATTCAAAATCATTCAATTGCAAACTCAATATTTTAAAACAATAAGATCCCCACACAAATGGAGATGGACTAGCAAACACAATAAAATAGTGGGTGGTCAGGTGAAAGCAGCCAGAACCCCTCGTGATGATAAGGCTTCAAGGATTCTGGGGAAGGTCAGGGTTGTGCTGTTTTTTGGAGCACAAGGACTCTAAACTCAGACCCCTCTTAACACAGCCTGCACCACAGTGTATACCAACAATATTATTACACCACAGTAATAATAATAATATAACATCATAATATAATGTTATATAATATTAATATTATATAACATATAACATCATCCAAAACTAAGTTAAATAAAATGAGGAGTTATTTATATGAAAGGTGGATTTGATTTGCTCTGATTTGGTTTGTGGATATAATTTATAGTATACTCCTGACAATTCTGCTGGTTTGCAATAAAAAGTTTACAATAAAAGATGTCTCAAAGAAAAGAATTCATGAGTATCCCAGAGAAAGACATATCATAAAAACCTCATACAGCAAGGACTCAATCATAACCTCGCTCTCAATACAGCTTTACCATTGATCCTCAAATATGCTGCCATCATAGCATCCCTTCAGTCACATGATCATCGATTTGAGTGCTTAAAATTGGTAGGAGGTTATTTTGATTGCAGCATTCCATTGTTAGATTACCATTTGTGACTTTCAGTGCCAGCTTCCAACTAAGCAAAGCCAGTGAGGAAGCCAGCAGTAAGCTGCTTAATGTCCTTGATGATTCACTTAACAGTTGCAAAGCAGTATCGTTAGTCAGGCTGAGTTGCAGCATGTCTCACTTAGTGTCCATGTTGCTTAGTGATGAAGTTTGTGGTCCCTATTGTGGTCAGTGAGGACTACCTGTATTCTTTATCACTAAGCCAACCTCTATCATGGAAAAAAGATCAAGAATCTAGTAGCATATTAACTAACAAATCTTATTAAAAGGCATACGTTTTCATGGCGATTACTTCATCAGATGCTACTCAAGAGAACTGTAGCTCACAAAAGTTTAGGTCTTTTAGTAAGATTTATTAGTCAGAAAAGGTGCAGCCAAACTCATGATCCTTTATCACTTGTTTTCTCACCATCTCAAAATTGTGGTTTAATTCTTTATGCTTCTTGATTATTTTGGAAGACAGATCAGGGCAGACAGATATACTGTAACTGCCTACAATTTTCTTATTTACAGTTATTGCTGCCTGTAACCCCACTAATGGACTTTTTGTGTAAAACAGAATAAAAGTGAATTTATGTTTCATTTTTATCAGATAGATTATGGGAAGAAGAGAGTCATGGTGTAACTTTAGAGAAATAAATACATTTATAATAACTTCTGTAAAGTTCAGAAACCACTTCTATGTTTTTTCTTTCTTTTCTATTAGCTTTCACTTTCTTTCTTACACTTTTAGCTTTCTTTTTTATTTCTATTTTCTTCGTTACTTTGTGTTAGTTTTTATCTTTGTTTTCAAAACTTTTAATAAAATTATATTTTAAAAAGGTTATTTTGGAAGGCAGATCTGGAAGATCATTAATTTCTTTCCAACATCTTGTAGAGGAGAGTTGCAAGAAATTAGTTCATTTAAATCTCTACCACAGCTGGATTTGGCTCACAATAACATTAGAATTTTGATAGATCTCTATATAACTATACAAATTTTGAATAAATACTCTTAAGAGAACACAACTCTGAAAATACTTTCTCCATTGCGGCCACTAGGTGCTGTTCATCAACTCCTGAAAGAATTATTATAACATGCTAAATCTTTTTCTTTTCACTTTAAACCTAGTTCACTTTTCTTGATTTAACGCCAGATCCTTGTTCTTTGTTTTGCCTTTTGTTTGAATAGCTTTGACATTTTCCCCTCACAACATTTACCAGACTCTTTTTAATTTCCTTTTGTCTGAAATCAGATTTTATTTTAGGCATCTGATCTTGAAGCATATACGGTACTTCATGAATTTTCTACTTGTTGATTACATTATAACAAATAGCTCAAAGTTAGTCATTTCTCTTAGCTTTAATCTGGATGACACTTACCAAATTAACATCTATGTCAGAATTGATCCTAAAAACAGCCAAAATAGTAGGTTCTTCCTATGTTCAACATTCTCAGAAGTTCTGGATCTTTTAGAGAAGCTGCTAAGGATTTCATTCTCATTTTCTCCATAGGGATAATGTCATACCATCAGGCCATGCAAAAAAGAGTGGGCAATCTGTTTCTTATGCTTATGAGACATATCACCTTCCCAAAATTCCAAATATAGAATTAAAATTTGTACTTAACCAATTTTAAAAAACCAAGCAGTTCAAAGTATAATTTTCAGCTGATCGTGGAGGCAGAAAAAGGCAAACTTCAGCTCAGGGCTTCATCTCGACCAAAAATTAAAAATTAGTTGAAGTTCTGCTGTGTCTGAAGCCTACATGGTCCTAGCAGTGGCATCCACCTGAAATAAAACGTCTAATCCTGACTCCTGTCTGCAGATACTACCTTGCAATCCCCCCTGCCCAATAAATGCAGTTACTTACTACAGTACATCGTTAATCTATTAGGCATATTACTACAGTAAAGAAGAAACAAGTGTCCATTAAAGATAAATGTCCATTTACCGGTGAATGGATCTTTTCAAATCCAAAAACACAACAGTACTATTTGCTAACAGTAAGTACCAATTCTGAGGTGAGGTAGCAAACATTGTCCAGGCTGATTTATCAAACAATAGATTTAATCTTTGAGGTAAAGTCCGTTGTTGGCAAAATTAAAACAAAACTTGAATCTAACAGGTTTTGTCAAAGCCAACTAAACAAGGATTCATTAAATTTTTGTACCATCTGGTAGAAAATGATCTTCAGCAGCAAAAACCATTGTGCAATAATTTTGTTTTCTTTCATGTGGAATTCATTTCACTAGTTCATCTTCCACAGACAACTGTCAATCAAGTGTTGCTAGTGTCTTTTCCAGTTTCAGACCATTGGCTAGGTGGTAGAAAGAAGAAAGTTACTTTTCTTCTGATGTTCATGACCATGATATATTGATTGGACTGATTTAGCTAAGGCTAATCCAGAATCTAGTAACACCTTATTTTGAGTTTGGCAATTTAAGAAAAAAATTATATGGAAAACTGTTAGTCATGCGTAAGCGAGGAGATATGTTTTAAGATCACAGTGCATATTGAATCAAGGCAAATGCTTAGTATTCAGGATACAAATTGTTGCATAAACAGTATATATACCTGAGAATCTCCCAGCAGCTATCAAAGTAGCAACCTCCACCATAAGATAATTGATTGCTAGAAACTAATTAAAGTGATTGTATGAATATTGCATGGAAAAATACAGTATATAGAGTATTCAATAACAAAGCTGCAGACTTTCAGTCCTTTAAGGAAAGTGGATTGTTTTCCCACATTTTTGTATACCTCTCTGTATTATCGTGTTCCAATCTCTTACTCTCTGTATATAATGGATTACAAATTCCATAACTGAGGCTATTACTAAGTGGTTATTATCAGAAATTGCAGTCTAACACATGGATAGTATAACAGTGGGACAATTGAATTACATCCCTGCATTTTATATAACTCACATGACTTCTTTCTAAGGAACCCTACATTTTAGAGAACATTGTTCATATTTTTAATCTCAATACTGATACGGCACGAAACTGATATCTGATTTCTATTTTCTCTTTATAGCATATAACACCTTATAAACAGAAGGCTCTAGCTTGTAATTTTGGACTTGCTAAATTGTCTTACTCTGAACAGGAAGCCGTCAGTAATCCATAATAAACTGACTAGTGATAGACCAGGTTTGATTTATTAATCTGTCATGCTGTTATATTCTTAGGGAAATGTATCTTCTTTGTAGCTCAAAGTAGATATAAAATCTAAAACTTATCAAAGGCTGTAATAAGCACCAAATAAGCTTTGTTCTGTATCTGACTAAGCCCTATAGCACCAGACAGTCACATTATAGCTTCTTTGCAATGCTTTTCTCCAATATTTATAGCTAAAATGTATATGATTTAACAACATAGAAGACAGCTGCTATACTTTACATACAACCATCTGATGTTTTAAAATTGCCTTTTTCTCCTTTTACTTTATATTTTTTTCAGGGACACATAACATTTGTACCTTAATATGAGGAATATAGGTCTACGTACTTTGTGAAGAGAGGTATAACAAGCAGAAAATATGATGAGGTACAAGCAAAAATATAGCAGGACTAATACAATCAGAGGAAAAAACATTTAGAATAATAAATAATAAATGACATTTTTGGAAACTAAAGGTATACCCATAAAACAATATAGAACAGGCTCATCATTAAATCTCACCATGTAAACCATTTATTGTTCCATCTTCTCAGTTTTAGTGCAATATGTTGTTTTGATACAGTAATATTTATATAATATATTTCAATTAAGAGTCATAGTAGTGCAGTGGTTAGAATGAAGTATTGCAGGCTACTTCTGGTGACTACTAACTGCCAGCAGTTCTGCAGTTCAAATCTCACCGGCTCAAGGTTGACTCAGCCTGCCATCCTTCCAAAGTCAGTAAAATGAGGACCAAGATTGTTGCAAGCAATATGCTGACTCTGCAAGCCACTTAGGGCTGTAAAACACTGTGAAGTGATATATAAGTCTAAGTGATATTGCTAACTCCATTAGATTCGTAAGGTTCTGTTGTGTATGCGCATCTACATCTACATACATCATGCAATAAGACAGTGGAGATTTTAATTACAAGTAATTTATTTTTTTATTGTAAAATAGTTTTATATTAAAACTATACATATAAAACAAATATATCAATGTATATTCTTTATTTTTCATTGTATTCATATATGCATTTGATTTAATTTTGAAGAAAAGTGAAATAATTATGATATTTGCAACACTAATATTTGAAACTAGCTAATATTGTTAGAAAAGCCACATTTTAATACCTTGAATCTTGTCTATATTCATACTCTAAGGACAGTTTTCATTCTTGCTGGGAAAGAAATTACCCTTCAGAAATGCAGTGTGAAAATGCTTACCTTTCATATATTAAATGGCTTATCAGAATAATTTCTAAGTTTTACATTCTAAACATGAAAGAGATAAAATAGTATTTTAAAAATGTAAAAAATCATGTTTATAAAGTGTACCATGGGGTTAAATGAAGATAGATCAATATACCGGTAGGTAGTCCTCGACTTACAACAGTTCATTTTGTAACCATTCAAAGATACAACAGCACAGAAAAAACGGACTTATGACCATTTTTCATACATGACCATTGCAGCATCCCCCACTTTTTTGGAAAGGGCACTTAAGCCCATGCTTCCCGGCTTTGTTTACAGAAGTTTGCTGAACATGGCTTTTGTTAATGTTTAAATGTTTAAAATACAGTAAGCCATGGGCATTGGGGAGGGGGAATGCAGAGGTGATAAATGGGACAGTGTTCATTGGATGCAAACTTTTCCCCTTTTGACTTGCATTGTAATGTCACAACACACATTTTCTTCACTTAGATGAAGACTTCAGTTGTTGGGAATACCTACAAGCCTAACTAAAAGCATTTAAAATTACCCCACAGGTGCTAATAATTTGATGAGATGGGATTCCAAAACAAAAAGAGCTTTTTCTTCTAAATTTGTGTTAATTCCATTATGCCTAGAGAAAAATAGCCAAGTGTTTCCATCATGATGTTAGAGAATAAATAAAAAAAAAGAGTAGGCTATCGTGTTCATATTCATATCTTCCAGTTAATACAGTCAGTGGTCATTACATATATTGAAAATGATACCTGTATTGTGCATGACATGAATGGCTGATTGCATGATACTTTCTGTAGTATTGGGATCCTTGCAAGATAAAACTTCCAATTACCTGGAAACCTATATGTGAGAAGCTACTGATGAAAATGTTACTTCATTACAGATGTCCACACCAATGTAGAGAATGGAAGCTAGCAGGATGGCAGATAAAGTTGTGGTTTATTTTATTTTAGATGATTATCAGACTTTTAATATGTTGATAACTAACTCAAGGCCGTCATCATACCTAATATTTCTTCCTCTTCCTAGTTTTCCCAGAACAACCCTGTGAGGTAGGTTGGGCTGAGAGAGAGTGACTGGTTCAAACTCACCCAGATGGCTTTGATGCCTAAGGCAAGACTAGAACTCCTGCTAGACTAGGTTTCCTGCTTTTTAGCCTGATGCCTTAGACAAACTGACTATAAATATATTTATATTCCATAAACTGTGACTCAAAGGACTTTTATTTTATCTTAGTGTGTGAAGTCATTAATCTGCTTGGCCAAATGTTTGATGCAGCAGCCTGGTGATTTTGAGTAATATTACTCAAACTTAATGAGCAGGAAAGTGAGGGGTTCTTGTACTGAATCATCCATTAAAGAATGACAACATATGCAATTATGTCATCACCCCATTGCCACAGAGTCATGAAGTTTTTTTTAATTTAATTTTTATCATATCTTTATTGTTTTGATAAATAACTTAAGGCAGCCCACATATCTAATGCTCCTTTCTCCTCCTATTTTTCCCACAACAATCCTGTAAGTGAGTTGGGCTGGCAGTGTGACCGTCCCTAAATCATCCAACCAGCTATCATACATTAGGCAGAATTATAACTCGCCATTTCCTGGTGTGTAGGCTGATATCTTAACCACCAGACCAAACTGATTTGATGATAACCACTGCACCAAACAATACTGATTTGATGATATCAGCAGACCCATGTTTATAATTGATGCCACTGAAAGCTAGATTAGGTTTCCTAGGAGTGATGCTGGCTTTTTCTGGTGTTCTTATTCTGGGAATTTCCAATAACCATGAATCATGAGTGGCTGAGGATGTTGTATACCCTATTAATACCTAGGTACATGTCTGTATTCTGTTAAGATGGTGTTAATGATCTGAGGACACAGGAATGTATTCTAGCTCCATAGTCATAAACAGTTCACCCTTTGGACAACCTTGTTAGGAAAGCCCCTGCTGTTTGAGATTTGTTAATTAGGACTCAGTATGAGACATGGATTTCACCTACTTTACTCACAAGTAATGGAAAACATCTTCAGAGGAACTATGTGCCCCATTTTCCCTGTCTTAAGGAAAGAAATTAGGAATTTTTAATTGTTTTATGGTTTAAGTCAGCTGCGTTAACCTATTTTTCTTTTGAGTTTTTGTGAGCTATTCTGATCATTGTGTGAGATGAACAGGCAAAGACGCACAAGAAGAAACAATCAATCATTAAAATATATTATTTTTAGATAGAGTCATTGTTGCACATTTACAAAACTCTCATAAAAGTGAATTCAAAAGAAGCATCTTGTATACAGAATCTGCAATTTTCTTGATTCCCAGGAGATGGCATCTAACTTCTAGAAAATTACTTGCCAAAAATATCTTATGACTTAAACAAGGACAGAAATTTGAGAAACATAGAATTATACTCTAAAAACTGGATCTTTGGGTTAAAAATCGTGAGAAAATAAAATAATTATATATTTAAAATATTTAAAGGTTTTGCATTGGATTTACCTTGGAACTAGTATATGTATGTATGTATGTATGTATGTATATATGTATGTATGTATGTATGTATGTATGTTTGTATGTATGTATTATATAGATTCTTTGATTAAATATAAAAAGTCTAAATACTGTGTATA
>JANHFT010007968.1:162367-172720 GCA_032467955.1 Pseudoxenodon macrops | reverse complement strand
GTGTGTGTGTGTGTGTGTGTGTGTGTGTGTGTGTGTGTGTGTGTGTGTGTGTGGTGGAGATTTGTTGACTGGTTTCAGGTAGGGCTGCCCGTAGAATGAAATTTCAGAACTCAAATTATTATTATGAGTGAATGGGTCTTTTATTTCACCGGAGTGCTTGTCAAGAGGGCAATATTTACAGCTGTCCATTGGGCTCACTATGCCTGGACAAGTGGTTTTTCAATAAACTTTAGAGGCCAAGCTTTAGACAACACGGTACTTTCAAAAGAAATCTCTAAGAAATAATATACCTTGTAGGACAGGACTAACTTCCTGCTCTGCATTTAAACTAGCTATGTATTGTGTACCCATGTTGTGCCACTTGAAGCCGGTAAAGAAATACGATTTGTAGGTTGGGAACATGCTTCAGTCCCAATAAATAATTGTCAGAGGTTATCTATGAATGCATTCTCTGTAAGAACTGTTGGTGACGCAGTGGTTAGAATGCAGTATTGCAGGCTATTTTTGCTCACTGTCGACTGTCAGCAGTTCAACAGTTCGATTTTCACCAGCTAAAGGTTGACTCGGCCTTCCATTCTTCCAAGGTGGGTAAAATGAAGAGCCACATTGTGGGGGTAAATATACTGACTCCATAAACCACTTAAAGAGGGCTGTAAAGTACTGTGAAGAGGTACATAGGTCTAAGTGCTATTGCTATTTGCTGTGGCTGTTTCAACAGTTCATCCCCAAAAAAACCCAAAATCCTATGTTTTAAATAATAAAACATAAAGTAGGTGCATTATAGAAATATAAATAATATAAATAAAAAAACATAATTAGCTACCTTAATAAAGTGATAGAATCAGATTGTAGTTCTAGTATCACTTTACAAACCACACTTGAAATACTGCATCCTGTTCTGGTCACCACAATACAAAAAAGATGTTGAGACTCTGGAAGGAGTGCAGAGAAGAGCAACAAAACTGATTAGGGGGCTGAAGACTAAAAGATACAAATACAGGAACTGGGTATTTGTAGTCTAATGAAAAGAAGGACCAGGGGGGGCATGATAGCAGTGTTCCAATATTTGAGGGGCCGGCGCAAGGAAGAGGTGTGTGTGTGTCAAACTATCTTCCAAAGCACCAAAAGGCAAGACAATGGCTGGAAACTAACCAAGGAGAGAAGCAACCTAGAACTAAGGAGGAATTTCCTAATGGTGAGAATAATTAACCAATGGAATAGCTTACCTTCAGAACTTGTGGGTGCTCCATCATTACAAACTTTCAAAAAGAGACTGGACATTTGTATGAAATTGTATAGGGAATCCTGTTTGAGCAGAGAATTGGACTAAAAGATCTTCAAGATCCTTTCCAAACCTATTATTCTATGTTCTAAATAGTTTCGCTTTTGTAAAATGCAGTCTTTAATGCTTGTGATACCTTAAGTAATACAGGTAGTCCTCAACTTAAAGCCAGTTGCTTAGCGACTGCTCAATGTTACAATGAATCCCCTAAAATGTACTTATGCATCAGGTTATGTGGTAGCATTTCAGGCACTTGGCAATCAGCTCACATTTGCAATATTCCAGGATCATGTGTCCACTAGTTACAACATTTTTGCCCCACATTGGCATTTACTTGCGGTTTTCAGCAAAAATGTCCCATAATGAACAATTAGTTAGCTTAACGTTTATGATGATTTTCTTAATTTCACCACAAGTTAATGTAGTAAAATTAGGCCAGTCGATTGGTGCTCTGCTTTATGACCATCACAGCTTATGACTGTAATGGGCAGGCTCCATTGCAGTCATAAGTTGAGAACTTCTGTAACATCGTGGACAGATGAGATCACAAAACAAAAACGGAGCAGATCAATGTATGATGAGATGAGAGACAATTTGGTTAAGGAAGCCCTCCAGTTCTATTATGGGAAAAAGCATGTGATATAATAAAGTAAGGTAATTATTTAGATGTTAATGCAAGCTTTATAACCTTGCTAAATTGCAATAGTAGTACAAAGAGAAATACAAGGAGATAATAATGAAAATCATCCATATGCTTCAATATTACCATGAAATTAATTAAATACAGAACTGGTTAAGATTTAATTAGATGTCTTATTATATCTCGTGTTCCAGGTTATAGCAGTAGCAAAAAATTGTTTCTAGCTGAAAATTTAGAGATTAGCTTCTAGCATGTTAAAAAAGGTCTAGTTTAGGGGCACTATTTTCTATCGTCTAATGTGTTAAAAAAATGAATTGTAAAGGGATACAATCGATTAGATGAGATACAATACAATTAATTGCTTCTTCAATGATTTTGAATTTCTCTTCCCCACCATCCTATCCTACTTCCCCTGTCCATTCTTTTAACTTCTTTTTGTTGTTTAAATCAGCCATTTCAGTCTTAATTTTCTGGCTGACTGAGAAATGATAAGTTTTCAATATTCAGAATTGTCTACAAAAGCAAAACCTTTTGAGTGATGCTTTCTATTCTCTGCACAAAATTTGATTGTCATCTGAGCCAAGTATTGTGTACTGCTTGCCAACTGAAGCTTCTTTAAAAAGGTGTATTTATTTACTGTACAACCTGGTTCCCCTGCGGAGCACCAAGGTGGTAATCTGTCTGTCAACACATTTCCTGGTGCCTACCGAGTTCCACGGCCTATTTATTTTTTAATCTCTTTAGATTCTTTTAATTAAAGTAATAGAGAACTAGCCTGCCGTGAAGCAAACCGCTAGCCTTAAACATAATCTGCCCATGATACTGTCTCACAAGCAAAATCTCACTCTGTCCCCCAAAAAAATATTGGAAACCTCTGCCAGTTGGGTGTTTGTTTGTGCACGCACATGCACACATGCATTGCACTTTCAAGTCATTTTTCACTCCTTGCAACATTTTTTATTAAGTTATTAAATATTATAAAATACAAAAGTAAATAAAAAAGCAGTGAGGAGGGAGGGGAAAGGAGAAAGAGAAAAAGTAAGGAAAAGAAAAAGAAACATTTACTTCCGATTCTCTCTGTTGCAGTAGAATAAGGAAATAGCATCAAATCACAACGTTTTGTTTTTCCATAATATGAACAAGTCATTTCTGTAAAGATCTATCAATCCAATCTGTAAAACCCAAAGTCAAAGTTACATTCTTTTCCACATCAAGCACGGGATTCAGAAGCGGTTTCCATGTGGAAACAAAAATACTTACGTTCTTTTCTTTCATCAGAGTTGTCAGTTTCGCCACTTCAGCCAAAACTCCATCAACCTTCTGCAACCATTCTTTCACATTAGGTATCAAGGTGCCTTTCCATTTTTGCACATACGGTAGTCATTTTTGACTCCTGATGCCTGTCTGGACCACTCTCTGTGGTTTTCTTGGCAAGATATTTTGAAAGTGATTTGCCATTGTCTCTTTCTAAAGCTGAAAGAAAAGGGCTGGCCCAAGGTCACTCAACTGGCATTGTGCCTAAGATGGACTAGAACTCACGATCTCCCAGTTTCTAGACTGTGCCTTAACCACCACAGCAAACAGACTCCCTCTATCTACAAACAAATCTGAAATTGTCCACACGGTCGAATCTAGAGGTCTGAGGACTTTGGTAATATTGACGGGTAGTATTTGGAAACAAAGAAAGAAACTCTTTTGCCTAAAGAGATTCATTCATACATGCTGGCTGGGGGCTTCTGGGAGTTGAAGTACACATGTCTTAAAGTTGCCAAGATTGGACACTCCTAGTTTAGAGAATATCAAAGCACTGCTACAGTATTCCAAGCCCCATATTAGCTTTCACAAATTGGGTGTTTATTTCTTGCTAAGATGGCTTAATTCGCTGTAAATGTATGATAAAATAATGAACTTGCAGTCTTATTTCATCCCACTCCTCGTTTTTGGTTTCTTCATTAGAGTAGCATAGCATAGCATACAGGGGTGAGTTCTGGATATTTTTGTTGTCGGTTCGCTCAGGGTCGCGCTGCATGTGCACGCGTGAAGCAATGCATGCGCACGCAGCAATCAAAAACTACCTTCTGCGCATGCGCAGAAGCAAAATCCAAGATGCCAGCGCCCATGGAAACACCGACGGTGGAAGAAGGGGGAAAGGAAGGGTTAAGGAAGTAGAAAAGGGAAGGAAGAAAGGAAAAGGAATGTAGGAAAGGAGTGGAACGTTGTTGCAGAATCAAAAGGATAGCAGATTAAAAAAAAGAACAAAGACAGACAAATAGGGAATTTGATGGTGAAATTAATGATGAAACTGTGATTATATTATGTTGAAAAATATATGATTGTAAAGATTGCAAATGTATAATGTGACAACTGATGTTGTAAGTGTTGTTTTGGGGAGATGGAGGGAGAAAAATAAAATAAAACTTGATTGAAACACCGACGGGACTGGCTCCGTGACATCATCGCCAAGTTACTACCGGTTCTATAGAACCAGATAGAACCGGTGGGAACCCACCTCTGGTAGCATAGCATAGCATAGAATATAATTCTTTATTGGCCAAGTGTGATTGGACACACAAGGAATTTGTCTCCAGTGGATAGGCTCTCAGTGCACATGCAAACAACAAAGCTATAGTCATAGGTCATAAATCATGAGATACAACAACAATTGATAAATCATAACATACCAATAGAAGACGGCAGTAGGAAAGATGAGAAGATGAGAAGGAAGAGAAGGTGACAAGGGTAATAGGTTGAAAATAAGTGGTTCTTTGGTGACATCTAGAGATGTGAGACTTTGTTTTAAGTTAATATTCTACGCAAAGGAGCCTACATGTTTCCTAGGTCTGTAGCATTTTAAAGTTTAATATGTATTGGTATAAAACATGAAAGGGAAGCCTACAGTCTTCTGTTGTTTGGTGCCTTTTCTCAAAACAGTGTTATTCTGTGGAGGCTTAACTCCCTAATGAAGTAGAAAGTAGAAATTAATAAGTTAAGGAATGATTAAAAAAAAATTTTTTTTCATTTAAGCATGCAGAGAAATAGAAATGTACCCACCCCGCAATCAGACTAGTCCTGTCCTAGCCACTACATTATTAGCAGCCATGACCGAGGTATAAGTAGTGCCTTCCAGAGTAGCTTTAAGTGAAGTAATATTACTCTGTTTCCCTGAAAATAAGACCTCCCTGGATAATAAGCCCAATCAGGCCTTTGAGCGCATTTGCTAAAATAACCCATCCCCCGAAAATAAGCCCTCCCCAAAACACAGCAGCAGCAATGAGGTGACCACCCTTGCTGCCTCCTCCACCTCAAAAATAATAAGACCTCCCTGAAAATAAGGCCAAGTGCTTATTTCGGAGGTCAAAAGAAAATAAGACCCTGTCTTATTTTCGGTAAAACACGGTATCACTGCTTGAAAGACTGAGACTGCCTCAGGTTTGCTATCTGTTGCATGAAGGCTCACACTCTTCGTGGGTAGTCCTCAACTTTTGACCACAATTTTGACTGGAATTTCAGTCATTGAATAAAGCAGTCATTAGGCAAGATATCCACATGACTGCTTCACTCAATGATCACAATCCCAGCTATCCCGGTTGCAGTTGTTAAATAATCATGCAGGTCATTAAGCAGACAGACCAGAAGAGCTGCCTGCTGAAAGAGAAGGGAACCCCAGTGGCAAGCTGGAAAAAGCTTGTTTTTTTGGAATCAAAGATTAATTTCTCCAGTCTCTGCATGAATTGCTTTCTCTTCCATGTGAGGAAGAGAAATCCATTGCTGGGCTGGAGTTAGCTGTCCAGAATTGTGTCTCACAAGATGGGAAGCCATGTAAATCATATAAAATGAAAGTATTTCCTCCTGGACTGTGGTGCCCCTTATCCTTCAGAACACATATTAAGCACCCCCTTGCTTTCCCCCCTGTAACTGTCTTTCGGCTAATTGTTTAATTTCCATAGGCCAGATAGGAGCCAGCATCTTATATTTTATAATGATCAGTTCAGCCAGGGGTAAAATCCAGCAGGTTGTGACAGGTTCTGGAGAACCAGTAGCGGAAATTTTAAGTAGTTCAGAAAACCGGCAAATACCACCTCTGGCTGGCCCCAGAATTGGGTGGGAATGGAGATTTTGCAATATCCTTCCCCCAGGAGTGGAGAGGGAATGGAGATTTTGCAGTATCCTTCCCCTGCCACGCCCACCAAGCCACATCACGCCCACCAAGCCACGCCCACAGAACCAGTAGTAAAAAATATTGGATTTCACCACTGAGTTTGGCTATTGTTGGAAGGAATCAGTGAACTTGTAGATTTTAGTGAGTCCATTTACATTTCTCTGTCATCATTATAATCAAGTTTTTTTAAAAATCAAGAGTCAAGTAAGCTACCACAGAATTCTTAGCTGAAAGATGAAACACCGATTAGCACTACCCCAGCATTTCTTCATAAATTCTGGTTCATAAATTGCAATGCCAGATTCACACAAGATGCTTAGCAAAATTCAAGGAAACTCAGTTTTAGTGTAGCGTATGAGCTTGGATAATATCCAGCAATATTAGTCAGATTTTCCAGGACCATCTTAATAGCATTATGGGCCCCCGGGTAAAGCAGTGTACCGGGGCCCCTACAACAACTACTCACAGGAATAAAAATGTAAATGGTTGATAATATTAAACATATATTTGCATGTTAGTATTAATTAAAAATGCAGTAACATGTAATAAATATGTTGCTTTATTTATATGATACAAGGTACATTGAAGTGTTAACATACACAGATTATTATGGGTACCCTATGCTCGTAGGGCCCACGGGCAAGTGCCCATCAGGCCCATGAGTTAAGACAGCACTGAGATTTTCTTCAAAACTTATCATCAAAACATTGGAAACACATTTGAATTAAGCAACGAACAGTCTGTGGTTGCCTGAAAGTTAAGACAGAAATATATTATGTATTTTTTTTCTCTGTCAGATACTGGGCACTACTAAACAGAAGACAGGCTCTAATAAGCATGATGAAAAGTGGACATTTTTGGATGAGTTTTTACTCAGAGTTCTACAAAATGCAGTTGTCAGCAGTTGTTGTATAGTACAGACTGAAGAAGTGGACTATATGGTTTAGAACTTATACAAAAAAATATTTGGCTTGTATTTTACTAAATATATATATATATACATAGCAGGCCAAGTCCCATGGATGTGAAACTAACAGATTTTTGAAATGGCAACATTGGACCATAGCCATACTTGTTAAATCTGATGAGCCTGGTTAAGTGGATTTTATAGTGGCTTGTATAAACATAGGTCTTAACTTATTCAGATAAATGAAGGTCACATTCGAAGTATGAATCCATCCTAAAGCTCTCAGCTGTCATGTGCAAAATCTTTCACTCAAGTAGGAGCAACAATAAACATTTACCTTAACTGTAATAGCTTCACTGTGTGTCCTTTTCTTAGAAGAGCACAAGATTTGCATTACAAGTGGGAATGCTTATTTTCCAACCATTGAAACAGATCCAAAAGATATAAGGAGGAACTGAATTCATCCTTTCTAAATGCAAATTGTTTCAAGGTTCTTTGTATATATAATTTGACTTTATAGGAAGCTTCCCAACCTACCTTTCACAAGTTCACCTATTTTCCCACAGAGAGGAAATGATTGAGAGATCTCTAAGAAAAGGACCCAATTAGCAAGGCTAGCTTAACTAACAAGGAAACATATGTTGTATGCTTCAGTGGTTCAAGGCTATTGGTCAATGATTTCCTTAATGAAAACTTACTTTTGAAAAGAACAGTTGTATCAATATGAAAGTCCAAGATCTTGATAGTAAATATCATCAAACATGGCATGATTCATTAATTAATGGCACCCTGATGAAAACCCATACTACTGATGGGTTCTGCTCTTCCATTCTTGTGACACTTACAACTCAGCCATGTTTTATATCATCTCAACAAGGAGAAAAGGATACATCTACTAAATAGGAAGCTTAAGTGCATTTTTTGGAAAACTAACAATAACTGTGAAGCCATATACTAATTTCATCATCCAGATGTCAAAATAAATTTGAAGTGAAATGTAATTTTTAAACAACTAGACGTTGTTCATCCTGGCTGATCAAAACCCATGTGGTCATGTATGCAATGGCAATACTTAATGAATACCATTTTACACTTTCTTGACTTACTATTTTAGTTTGCAAAAGCCCCTGTTATTTGTTGTGAGTGTGCATATGCAACCAGGTTTAGAATCAAAAATACCTAGAGTTCGCCCTTTGCTTATTATTTATATAGTTTCTTCATAAAACTGAATATAACTTCTATTAGGATCCCAAGATGTATCCCATCACAGTAGAGGACAAAGCAAAACTAATGTTGCACTGCCAATTTGACTATGAAAAAGTGTCCTCTTGCCATGCCTTTCAACCTTTTTTTCAGATGGAGTATTCTGCTTTCTTCATATAAGCATTTTAATATAGCTTTTGCAATTTACTAATAGCCTCCAAGTATCTTGTAAGATAGGTGTGCATATAATTTTTTTTTGTAAATAAACTTGTCCATTATGTAGATCTAGTTTCATTCCAAAAAGACATCTCACAAATTTTGTTGTTTATATTTCAAGAAGATTTTTTAAAAGACAAAATCAAGAAGTATCTAAATCAGTGTTTTGCAACTTTACAGTGTGGACTTTAGCACCCAGAATTCCCTTGACAGCATGCCAGCTGAGAAATTTTGAGGGTTGAAGTCCACAGTTTTAAAGTGACGGGGTTGAGAAAAACTGATCTAAATAATTAACAATATTTTAAACTTACCTTTCCTTTAACTCCTTTTAACAAGGCACAACTGTTCACTTTTTCTTTTTTCATAGCAAATGTGGCCATTTGTTTGTCTATTCCCCTATACTAGCTTTGTTGCTTTTAATTTCAAGATGTACTTGTAGGGGTGAGTCTGGGTCTTCAGATTCAGTAACTGAAGACCTTAATCACACTGAGCTCAACCTGCATGCAAGAATCAGCAGGAGACAGCATACCTGAGGAAATCCAGGTGCAAATCAGCTAATCTAGGGCCTGATCTAGGCAACAACACAAAACCAGCAACACATTGCAAATTAAGAAGAGAAGAGAAGAGCAAAGGAAGCTAAGCCTTCAACTCAAAAAAAAAAAAGGTGACTCGGCAAATTAGTCAAACTCCTAGGAAGAAATCTATAAAGAAGAAACTTATCAAGAAATCTGCAGTTTGACATCTCTTTGTAAGTGATCCATGTTCTTCTTCAAACTGATCTGTGTACAATTTCAGATTTCTTAGATGACTCAACTTAGTTTTGAATTACAACCCAACCAGAAGTGGGTTCCTAATGGTTCAGTCCGGTTCTACCGAACCGTTAGTAACTTACCGGCCTGGTTCAGTAGAACCGTTAGTAATCCAGGCCTGCCATGCCCCCGAGTCGGTTCTTTTGGCGGCGCATATTCTGTGCTTCTGTGCATGCGCAGAAGTTTTTTAAAGCACTGTGCATGCATGCACGGCATGCAAAGCATGGCAGCGCGCCCCTGAGCGAACCGGCAGTAAGAACATTTAGAACCCACCACTGAACTCAACCACATTTAGATCATTTCTGAATTGGTATCTTGAGTCTCTGAACTACCCGAAGAATAATATTTTGTGTTTTCTTTATAGAAAGATTGCAGATGTCAACATGTTTATGTTACTTCAGCTAAAGATTTTCAAGTGCAAAAAATCCCTTGAGTTTGAATCAGTAGCTGGCTCTGAGTGTCTAATTGGTAGCACAGAACAATGCCTGCTATATAAATTCACATGTTTATTGTCCCATTATTTTCTCAAAATCACTATTTCAGAACTTGTTTAGACCTCAGAAGTACAAGATGATTCCATTATTGGTGTTAATAGATCCAAGGCCCCCAAAATAGCCGATAGCTGATAGCCCGCCTGAGACAATTGCCCAAGAGAATGTGCTTCAAGGAGGTCACAGCATTGGATCAATGGAAGAAAGCTTGACTGCTTTCATACCCATCAAGATCACTGCAATAACCATAGGAACCAACGTAGCAGATGGCAATAAAACATATGCTTTTGACAGCTCCTCATTAGATGCTCTGAAGTAGAGCTATAATGACCAGCTAAGAAGAAATAGAACTCCTATAAAGTTTGTTCATTTGGAGCATAGACCCTACCGAAGCAATATTTTCTTGCTCTAATCCATTCTAAATAGTGTTCCCTGGTACCGTAGTCTGGATTTACAAGATTACTTCAGGTAACGGTTTGGCAAAACTGACCCGTATAGGATAAAAATGCTATCCAGGAACTTTTTAAAAAATCTCAGCATTTAATTAAACAAATGCCATCACCTAGCAAATTGTAAGGAACCAGAACTCAAAGTACTCTAAGCTGGAATAAATGAAAAGGAAAAAATAATATTTTGGAATGATTGT
>JANHFT010007968.1:147526-162267 GCA_032467955.1 Pseudoxenodon macrops | reverse complement strand
GGGGGAGACATGCTGTATGTTTCTGTAAAAGTTCTTTCTAAATGAATGGTTTGTGTGTGTGGTTGCATGTAGTCGGCCTATGAATAGAAGGCAGCATTGTGTAAGTTTTTACCATTTTCATCCTTGTGGCATGTTTAATATCATCATTCCACTCTAGCAAGTCAGGTGGGTGCAAGTTGTTCCTCAGATTATTTTCACCCACTATTACAGAATGTACATCTTTAGTGGGCTAGCTGCTCCTTCTTCTTTCATTTCTGACTGCAGCAGTTCTTATATGTGTATTTTTTCCCCCTGCTAGCATACTGTAATAACCCAGTGTTAAAAAATCCATTTCAAGCTTCATTTCCTGCTGCTTTGCTAAATCTTTGTTAACACGCTTGTTCAAAGCTATTTTCTTTCTAAATATTCCATAAATGTGGCGTTCCCAGTTCTTTTTTCATGGAACACCCCATTTCTTGCGCTCTTATGAGGGATGTATGTGTTACACATATACATCGTAACTGCAAAGAATATTATATTGATTGCTTTTGTAGGTTTTACAGACTACATTCTAACATTTACTCCAGCCCATCTCCAACAGCAGAGAATGAAATGTGTTGCATTGTATTCAGGATATATAGAAATGGCATTGCTTGGGATGATCTATATTAGATCCTATCAATTTACCGATTGCTCACAAAACACACCCGTACATGTCTTCCAGCATGGCTGGCTGAGGAATTCTGGGAGTTGAAGTTCACAAGTCTTAAAGTGGCCAGGTTTGGAGACCCCTTGTCAAGGCTTATATGATCATCCTTTGACATATGACTCTGGGAGGTGAACAATTAAAACAAAAACATCCACAAAAAGCCAAAAATACCATGCTTGCTGTAGCATTCATCCGTAAGCTCCTGAAAAAGAGTCTTACTTAACTTCCTGGCCCGTGTGTGTGTGTTCCATAAGAGAAAGCAATGTCACCTCAGCTTTTTTATTTTTTAACCTCAATCAAGCTTTACAAACA
Organism: Pseudoxenodon macrops; assembly: GCA_032467955.1. NCBI lineage: Eukaryota > Metazoa > Chordata > Lepidosauria > Squamata > Pseudoxenodontidae > Pseudoxenodon > Pseudoxenodon macrops. The sequence goes on along the minus strand of JANHFT010007968.1, from coordinate 161,267 downwards.
GTTGAAATTAAACTACTGTAGAAAAAGCAAACTTGAAGCATATCTGCCATTTTGTTGTCCATCCATCAATTTTGGACAGATCCTTTGACAACCCTCCGCTAATGAATTTAAGGTGTTTTTATTTAACTCTTTCCTCGTTTCGTCCATATGTATATATGGGAAGTCAGTTTCTACCAAAAATTCAGAGAAAGGAGATAGCACTTTGATTTTTCTTGCTTTCCTTTTTGCATTTTGTAGCTGCTCTTGCAGCTAATGTAAGTTCTATTTGTCCCTATTCCAAAGCCAATTGTTGTGGTGTTTGAATGTCAAAGGAGAAGAGATAGAAATTCTGCTGATGGTGGCAATGGTAGCAACAATGGTAGCTGTTTGAAGAAAATCATTTGGCCTGATGTTCACAAAAGGTTCTCAAATGTGAATGTATAACAATTCTTTAAAATATCCTTTCTTCAAGTTGCTTTGTATATTTATATGTTATCATTAAAAAAAAATTTTTTAATGATTAGGGACTTTTGAAGCTATAAATGACTTGGTTGTGTTTTTTTAAACAAAGTAAAAGAATTAAAACTGTTTCTGCTAAGACCCAAATTCCAAATAATGAAAAGAATTCAATCGGCTGCAAAATTGTGCATTGTTTAAACCATATACAGCATTGTTCCAAAAGTTCTTTGGAAGCTTGTTAGTTTTCCAAATTTGAAATCTTTGGAATTATTTATCTACAGAGTCAGCAGCCTCACTTTCACCTCTGATCTAAAATATTTATGAATAAGAAAGTACATTTGGGACTGTTATTTTCAATTAATTCTCTCCAAACAGTTGGTATTTTCAGGAAGAAACCCTGTACACTGTGATTGCTAAAGACATTTTAACATTACTATATTGATTAATACATTGATTAAATGTGCTTTGCTACCAGCCCTTAAGAGAGATTTTTAAAATGTCATAAATCAGCAACCACTGAATGACTAGGCATCTGGTTTTCTGACTGCAGAAAGTTAGGAAGTACACATACAATGTAATTGCTCAGGATACTTATCTAGGATAAGGAGGATAAACTGCACACACGTGGGATGATTCCTTAACAAATGTTTTATAAGGACAGAAACTGCCCTGTGCCAGCTCTTAACAGGAGGTGTACATCTTCATTTGATACTCATTCTACCCTTCTAGTGGAGGCAGGAAAAGAAACCTAGGCCATTTCTACAGAGGGACTGTGAGCATATGCAGTACAAATATTTTGACAGTGAATATAAACAGCTTTGCTGAAATTTAAACTACTAAATCAAGGGCATAAACTCCTGTACATTTGCAGATTACAATCTTCAGTGAAGATGGCCTAGCATCTGTTTTGCATTTATGATTTCATGGTGTACTGTCTGAGTAGTTTTATTTTTTTAAGGGAATATTTTTTGTGATTTATTTGGTTGCCATGGACACCACATTGTCCTTGAAAACACAGACGGTGGCAATTCTTTAAGGGACTATGGACCACACTTTTGGCCCCAAAAATGATGTATTCAATGAAGCTCATGCCATCTTATAGATAATATTAATCTTTCCTTCCTGATCTTTGGATATTGAGGACTTACATATCTGAAAGCAAAAAAAGAGCTGTCCACAAATAAAATAATATTTCTAAATAGCTGCAGTGTTTCCATAGCATACAGAAAAATACGATTGTAAATGAAAAGGAAAAGAAGTTCTTAACAACTTTGGAGCATCCAAGCTTTGCAAAATATCGATAATTGTTCAGCCTGCATAGCTGAGAAAGTATAAATTAAAGTATTCAATTGACTAAAGAAGCTTTTTATAATTTGCTGCCTTCCCAGATTATTTTTATAGCTTTGTCCAGAAACCAAACTGCAGAATAAAGCTTTTTGTTGTTTGCCTGGGCTCATGCTATGATGCCTTCAATAAACTATAATGAAGTTTTTGTTTTTTACATTGCTTCATATAGATAACCCTCATTTCCCATCAAACTGAATACCGGATATTATGAAAACCTGGAAAGAGACTGAGAGGCTAAATGATTTGTTCAGATCCCTATAGAAAAAAGGACCAGGATTCAAATATATACACCTTGAAATTAAAAATTACTCTATTTCACATTTGCTAGAAATAGAGTATTTCGTGTATTGACATTTCATGAAACGATATCTTTTTCACTCTCCAGAAATAGCCCTGCTTAAGACACACAATTAGATCAAGTGAGCAGGGTGAATGAGAAAGAATTTCATGCTGGCTCTTCATGGGTGTCAGTTATAACTTGGACCATTCTCCGATTGTCAGTTTGGAAGTGAATAGAGTCAACCAATCAATGCAATATAAAATAGCCATCGTTTCATAATAAGCCGTCATTTAAAAACGGGTATTATGTTTACTGAATCAACGAAATGCCAGACATTAAATTGAAAGTAAGGGTAGGAGGGAAGGGACCCGTGAGAGGAAATCGGTCAGCTTCAGACCCTCTGTTTAATCCTGTTTCCCTGGATTTTATCCTGCCCACCACTCCGTGTTCTGCTGCAATGCTTCCTTTTTCAACCTGCCTCCACCCCCTGTCCTAGTCAGATGTATTAGCAATGCAGAACAAATGCACAATCTTTAAGTCGGGGGGTAGAGCCGTAAATGCACAAGTAATCTGATAGCTAACCCCCCCCCCTCAGGAAAATGTTTCCCTCTAGTAGAGAGAGGGCAAAGCAAAACTTGCAGATCAATGTTTCATGAAAGGAAGAGCAAAGAAGATTAGCTCTGGAAATTGGGCTTAACAACAGGAGGAAAAGCAGCTGACTCCACACTCACATTTTCCTCTTTGTCTCCTCTGGCTTCCTCTTAATATTTGCTCTTCCGTGGAAGTTAATTCTTCCCTTTATAAGAAAAACAAAAACCAAGGAATACTGTAACAGTAACTGTACTTAAAATTGACTATTTTCATTGCCATTATATCTCATGATATCCTTTTGGAATACTTTTCTCTTTAAAATGTTGCAGGCAGAGAAGTGGCATAGAGGCCATATTAAATAATGCACTCATCACACTATTCCCTTTTCCAGGTAGCAGCATAGTGCAGAGCCAGAAAACAGGAATAAGATATGTTAAGCAAAAGAAAAGGAAATTAGGCTAAAATAGGTTACACCAATAGCATTCGCTATACCAGATGTTCTCAAACTCTCCAGCTCATTGACTTTTATGACACATTAAACAAGTCATAAGCAAACTACTCTACATCTATGTTTTAACTTTTATTCAGCTCTGCCGTCCATATCTTGTTTCATCATTTTTCAACTTTGTTTGATTTCCATTTCATTAATTTTTTTAAAGCATCATTTTTAGCATTCACTTCCATTGCACTGTTTGACATATCACTAGCCCATATTAATCTGTAAAACATTCCTTTGAGCATTTGTTTGCTTTCATACTAAATCATTTGATTACTTTAATTTTTAATTCCATTTATGGCATGTGGCTTGGGCATTTGAAGAACCATCTTTCTCCAATTGTTTCAACCCATTCTATAAAATCCGATTAAATCATCATGCTCTAGATGCAGTTGATTAAGCAAGAACTGCTTTCTCCTGGAACCCAGGAGGTGTGTCTTTCTCTTTGGAACAGGATCTCCAAAGAGTTATATAGCTCTGAGTCTGCTGGTTTTTAGGATCACACTTGACCCAACTTTTTCTGTAAATTCCCAGCAAGAATTGGATATGATTCTCCTAATCGTTGGATATATTTGTATAGGTTATTAATGTAATATTTGATTTTTATTGCACTCAAACATTTAAGCTAGCCAGAATCATTTAGCAAGTGGATGCCTTATAAATCTAGTAAATAAATACAATTAATTCCTAGTTTAATCACCCAATTCCAAAACACCCATTTAACCCCATCAAAATTGATCTGCATTTTTAGCGTAATCTTATTCCAACATTTGCATAAGCTATTGCATGCCAGCGGGTATTGCACATTGGTCGTTGTGACGCATATTTTGAGCGACAGGGAGCTGCAGCAGAGGGATGAAAGAGCCACATGCGGCTCCAGAGCCGTGGGTTGCTGACTCCTGCTCTAGTTATTCCATTCATTGTTCTACTGCATTTGAAAAGGACCATGTTTTAGCTGATCAGAGTGTTGCATGAGTTATATGCATACATTTTAAAGAGTCTTTGGAGTAAAAGATTCTAGGGATAATATGTATACTGATGAATCTGACGAAAAGTAGACTTCCATATTAACTATGTTTTAATTTCATTTCCAATTTAATCGAAAAAGTAATTTGTTCCTTTTATTAATGGAAAGGTTCATAATACTAGTCCTTCACTGCTCTTCCTCTCCAATTCCTCCCATTATTGTCACTGAGGGCCAGTTCACCTTGCTGTGAATGTTTTCTTGTAAGGGCACTTTAAGCAGTGCATATTCATGGGATTAGTAGGTATCTGCGGGGCACGCGATGGATCAGCAGTTAAAGATGCTGAGCATGTCAACTGGAAAGCTAACAGCCCAGGTTTGAGACCTGAGTGCTGCACAATGAGGTGAGATCTAGGGGTGGGTTCTAACTTACCTTGCTGCCGGTTCGCTTCCTCCTGCGCTGTGTGGCAGCACTGCATGGGCACACGCGCACTTTGTGTGCTCACGGATGTGCAGTGTAAAAAAAATTTTTTTTAAAGGCTGAAAACAAGATGGTGACGCATGCGCAGTGCCGGAGATTCACCTTCTGCGCATGCGCAGAAAAAATAACTCATAAAAATACAAAAAAACATTTCTTTTCCAAAACAAAATCCCCCCAAAAAAGATGGCAGTGTCCACGGACCATAACCGGTTCTGTGACATCACCAGAGGCTTACTATCTACTCTATAGAACCAGTCCAAACCAGTAGGAACCCACCTCTGGTGAGTTCCCATTACTTGTCCCTGCTCCTGCCAACATAACAGTTCAAAAGCATACAAACGCAAGTAGATAAATGGGTACCACTTCAGTGGGAAGGTACCAGCATTCTGTGCATCTCAGGATACAGTCATACTGGCCACATTACCATGGAAGTGGCTGGCTCCCTTGATTAGGAAATGGAGATGAGGGATTTTTTTTACTTTTAGTGGGTATCTAATAGAGTTGATAGTGAATGCAGCTCACTTGTACATGGACACCACAGGCCTCTGGAGTATAAACATGGAAGAAACAGACTGAGGTTACGACTAGTGAATATACAGCAATTAGCTAACCATGGCTCAGATAAATTGGAGTATAGCATGGATCACAAGCACTTTTGACTTTTAGTAAATTGCTTGTAGGCAAACTGAATGGAAGTGGCACAAACTTGGATCTGTTTTTAAGCAAGTTCACAAAAACAAGTTTTATTTCCTACGACTAGCAGGGCCTAACCATTTCTCAACAATCTCAAATAGTTTCTGTAGAGTTGTTGTTTTTTACAACCAGAAGAACTGATTACATAAATTCTATCCTCTTCCAAATTGTATATCTTTTCCTTGAGGACTATTTTGAACACAGCCTAAAGAAACTCAACTGAATTTTCAAATCATTGATTAGAATAGTAAAATATTTTAGTCTAGTTGTCAAGTAGTTCAAACTCATAACTGGGCTAAGGATAGTTTAATAAAGCCTGAATTGTATCATCAAGAGTCTTGCCCCAACCGTTATCCAGTTGAAGGCTATGCTGTCTTTTATCTGGCATGTTTCTTTGCCTGGTCTCCCAAGGTCTTTCCCACATATCAGTATATTATGCAGACTGTGGTCCCAAAAAGAAATATGTTTATCTGTCCTCTGAGAGAGAGGAAAAGAGTGCTTGCTGTCTTCTCAGGCAGCCATTTCAGGTGGCGTCAACTTCACTAGCTGGGTTGATATGGATGAGCAACAAGCCCTCCAGCAAGAAGAAGCTATGAGGTGGAGAAAAGGGAGGAAATATCAGCAATAGCCCCTACACAAAAGAAGGTTAAAACAGGAAGTCCTCGATGTATGACTAAAATTGAGCTCAAAATGTCTGTTGCTAAGTGAGACAGTTGTTAACTGAATTTTGCCCCATTTTGTGACCTTTCTTGCCACAGTTATTAAGTGAACTGCTGCACTTGTTCTGTTAGTAACATGGTTGTTAAGTGAATCTGGCTTCCCCATTGACTTCGCTTGTCAGATCGTCGCAAAAGGTGATCACGTAAACCCGGGATGCAGCAACTTTCAGATGCTTCAGTTCCCAAGCATCTGAATTTTGATCACATGACCATGGGGAAGTTGCACTGGACGCAAGTATGAAAAGTGGTAATAAATCACCCTTTTCACGGCTGTTATTACTTTGAACAGTAACTCGACTTCATTGTAACTCGAGGACTACCTGTATGATAAATTGTGTGACCACCACTGTGAAAACACAAATCCCATAAATTTGGAGACCCAATTGTTAACATTCCTACATGGCAACGTTCAGATGACTAGGGTCACCGCAGCAAGATGGGTGGCATAGAAGTTTAATAAATAAATAAATAAATAAATTTTAAAGATGAAGTGTACCTTTGCAGTATTATGGTAGGGGATCATGCTTCATTCAGCCTGAGCAGAAACCAAAAGGGTACCCATCAGTCGATGAAAACTTTGAATGGAGCACTACCTTCTGGGTTAAGCATAATTAACTGTGCGGTTTTCAAAACTGCGGAGAGCATAGCAGGGCGGAAGGCAGGAAGAAATTGGCTGACCAGGGCAGCAACTGGCAGCTAGAGGGAAGAGGCAAACTAGGCACCACAGCCAATCCAACCTATGGCCGCTCCTAGAACAGCCTGATGCTGGAGAGAGACCATCTGTTCTGAAGGGCTTAAGAGGCTCAGGTTGGAAAACAGCAGCTTTGAATCGGAGCTGGAAAACACCGTCCTCGGGTGTATTTGCAAGCAGCTGAGAGTGGGAGGGGGGCAGGCTCATCTGTTCCTGCACATAGGAAGTGGTGAGTGAACTATTCTGGCAATGGGCCACGAAAAAAAAAGTGGGACTCTGTCCTCCTGGTGCTAGAACTGTGGTGGCCCAGTGACTTGTACTAATGTTGCAATACGCAGGTTGTGTAATTCATTTTCAATTTTTCAGTTTTGGCTTTTGTAAGAGCCACCCAGCAGCTTGAGCTGGGTGGCTCTAACAGTCAGGTTATCCGATGGCTCCAGGATGCTGGCATTTTACAGTTGGAGGCCATTTCCTTGCCAGGAATTTCTAGCATCCGAGAGTATCATTCAACCGTCACAGTGGCACTATATCAGTAATGAAGACAGACTTTATATCTCCATGACGATGGTTGATTGAAGCTGTAAATCACTTGCAGGGAAGTGACCTGAGTTTCAGCCTGTCTAGCTTCTCCATTAACCCTTTAAGAACTGTCCACCTGTTGCAAACCGTGTGGAGCTTGCGGCAACCATAGCATTTTCTGCTTATCGTTGATCACTGACAAGCCTGACAACACGAGTAGCCACATATTATATATTACAGAGGTTGCGGAAAGATTGAGAATGCTGAGTCATCAAAGTGCTCACATTCATCACTAAGCCAATCATGTGCCTGCATGAAAGTTAGATGAGCACAATAAGACCATTTCAAGAGGAGGGGGGTGTTGTTGTTAACAAGCCCAGGCACATCTGTTTATTTCACAATAATACCTGGTGTCCTGACATAATAAAGCAACTGTAATTCCTTGCTATTTTTAAAAATCTTTTGGTAGAATCATTTGTTTATCTCCTAGGTTGCTCTTCGCATTTATTTTCCTTACAGCTCCCACACGGAGGAAGTGCCATTATACAAGCTTTCTTTCTCCTTTTTTGAGCATTTGTAATCCTAGCAATCCACTCCTTTAACCCGAGCTTTTCTTCTTCTGGTCCACTAAACGTAACAAGGAATCAGCTTCAATGTGGGAAAGTTGTTGTTCCTAAACCAGCCATCCCAAGTTGATGCTTAGGAAATCCCAATGGGAGAAGTTCTTGGCTTTCCTCCAAACTATTCCCCATGTTCAAAAGGTAAAAGCTACCGAAGAATTTTCCTTGAATGTTACCAATGAATAGTGCTGTGTTCCAAATAGGAGTCTTTTTTTTTCACTGAAGGCATTGTAGGAGCAAATGGCAAGCCTTTTTGAAGCGGATGATAGATTTCACAGCATTCTGCAGGCAGCAAATTTCCAACACTCCCTATCACAACTGTGTCTTCATTTTTGCCTCCTGCCCTTCCAATGACCTCAGACCAGCATTTCATTTACATTCGCTACAGAATGAAATATAACTACTTATCCACACTGTAGGATTGTGACCCAAAGTATACCCTTTTCTATAAGGATCTGAGATTCAGCCTCTTGCACCTCTAGTTAAGACAATACCACCTGTACGCCTCACAAAGTGGTTACCAATTAGAGATTGACCCATGCCATGCTTCTGAGTAACAGAGCTTCAGATGTCATTGTTATTTATGCTTCAGTGAAAATCTGAACTCTGGTTGCTATGGCCTTTGTTTTATTGATTGCTTATTGGCTGATTAAATCTTTATGTTTCACCTAGAACTGCTGGATATCAGATGCAGATAAGAATCTGGAAAGTAGAAAAGAAAAATGAGTGAGAAGGATAAAAATTAGGCACCTTACCCACCTTCTTGGATTAGTTTTGTAGAAGCACCTGATTCTGCTACTTTTCAGGGTCCTTCGTGCTCCCTAAGCTTGGTTGCTTTCTTGATTCATTACCCAAACTAGGTAACATCATTAGTGCTAGTCACCTAATTACCTAGTTTGGGTAATGAAATATCTGCAAGAATATAACCAAGTCAGAGAGCACCAAAGGCCCCTCATTTCAACCCTGAGCTACAAATATTCTCCTTTATCTGCTACGTGTTAAGTATTCAAGCAGGTTATTGAGAGCCAAAGAGTGCAAGCTGTATTTTGATGTATACTGTGTGGAAAAATTTAAATAATCTCTGGATAAGCTCTGAAGGTGATGATGTTAGTTGAGTTAGGGTAGCCATTTGGAATTTTAAGGTCATGGAATTATATTATAGTGGTTTGCAACAGGTGGGAGTGGGAGGGCTTGCCTAGTCACAAAATGACTGCTCTCCACCATCCTATCTGGGTGATTAAGATCCTCTTACCCTCCCACTTTGTCTCCTTTTCTGGGCAAGTAAAATCCTGGAATAAGCAATGGCAAAACACATCCATTTTTGGCTATGAAACCTTCCCAGGCATAACTCTGAAATTACAGGAAGTCCAGCTTGACTCAAAGCAGCTTTTGCCATCTTATCTAGCACTGGAGTTGGGAATATGTCATCTTATGATGTATTAGTTAAAATTATATTTTAGAAAATTAAAATGGAAGAGATTTGAGGGCCCTTTGTTTGCAAAGCCATCCCACTGCTCACCCACATCAGAGAATAGCCAAGCCAGGCCAAAAGGGGAAAAAAAGATCTTGTCCATTTTGATACCGTAGCTTACCTAGACCAGCTGAGGCACTGAAATGGGGGAAAGTCATTAGATGGATGTGGTGTGAAATGGGAGGGAGAGGAGGGAGCTGCCTCTTTGACATGAATGAAAGTAGCAGCCAATTCTCCTGGAGGTCAACGGGTCAGCAGTTCAGAGCATCTCAAGATTGTTTTAAGCAATATATTCTAGCACAGAAGCCACTTAACCAGAAGGACAGACAACTAAGGCAAACTGTGGGTGAGGCTGGCTTGCATGCATGGAAATCAGGATTATAGATCATGATGTCCCCTCACCTAAAGAACTGCCTTGAGATAATGTCAAATTTTCATTTTCAGAAAAAGGAATTTTGGTGATTCAAAAGTTATTCTTTGTTCTTTCTTTTGGCCTTGGAGCCAACTTTTATAGCAACTTCCCTTTACCTCAAATGGCTGCTTCTCCAAACTCACTGTGCTACATTTATTTTTCTGGAAAGAACTCTTCCATTCCATTGTTTTTTTCTAATCTCATTGCTCTGTACTGTTACAGGTGTTATGTCTGCCTTATATGCAGCTTTATTCCTCTTTAGCATTCATCTACATTGTTTTGTGATGCGTTTCCTGCCTCTCTAGGATTTACCTCTATCTGTTCTTCTGAGGCATTTCCTGTTCCTGCTGTAGGTATATATTATTATTTTTGATGGCTTGTACAGGGTTTTTAACTTGAAACAAGTACCTCTCCAAATTTACCACCAATGTTGGTTATCTCTTTCCTTCGCTTATTCCCTCCCTCTGTCCCCTCCATCCTTCCTTCTTTTATGTTCAAACTTCTGTTTTCCTTTGGAGTCTTAGCAAGAAGGATGAAATAGAATTTGCTGCAGCCAAGTAACAAAAAGTCGATAGGTAGGCTTAAGAAGGGCTGTGAAACGTTCTGCGATTTGATACCAAGCCTGATTTCTAGACTAGAGAACATAATTTCTTGACTGCAATTGACAGCTGATGCTCTTTCCTGGAGTTCCTTGTGGTTCTACACCCTCTCCCTGCCTTTCAGTGTTTTATTTGGTTCTTTTAACTTCTCATAATTTGGGGAATAGATTCCAGACAACATCTGTAACCATTGTAAGGAAGGAATTAACTTTATTGCCTCTAAGTAACTGCAATTATGCACTTTTGAAGCAGTATGTCACTGTGACAAACAAAATTACAAAATGATATTTCCATCTTCCTCCTGTGACATTCATTCAAAGAAGAGGAGGACACTTAGGCAACTTTCTGGATGAAAGCATGTGCCGTTCTTAACCAAACTACACTCATCTCAATAATCAAGATAATTATTTAATTTTTCTAGCATTGATTCAGGGGATTGTGTAAAACAAGCCTTTAGAAAATTGGGGCCCAGCATCCTATTTTGAGCCCACTGACAGGACATAATTTTTTTATTTAATTAATTATAAGGTTTCAAAATACCCCAGCAAAATTTAAAATTAATTAAGAAATCTATCTTACCAATTCCTATTCCTCATCTCATAAGACTGCATTTTATAAAATAAAAAATGTTAAAACGCAAAAAAATAAGGGTTGCACTCCAAGTGCCTAACCAGATCTGACAGTGTTAATTCAATTAGTATGTGGTAATGTATAATGAAATAAAAGGTCATTGATTAGCTGTAGAAATTACATGCAGAAGACCCATTTCAATCCTGGCATCTTAGATAAGGATAGGAAACAGGAGCTACTGGATCCGGACTGCAGAGACACAGACAACCAGTAGATGGTAGCAAAGAGATACATATGATCTTCATGGGCACCACCTAACGGTTCTCTAGATTTTTCCAGTCCATATATAATGTCTTGTGGAGATCTCTTATTCAGCATTCTAGAGCGGGGGTCCTCAAACTTTTTAAATAGGGGGCCAATTCACAGTCCCTCAGACTGTTGGGGGGACCGGACAAGCTGGGTGGGTGTGGCTAGGTAGTCATGTGACTTTTAATTTAAAGCAACACTTGAGAAGCCCCAAAGCTGCTTTTCAAGACAGCAGCAGCCCCTCCCCTACTCAAACACCATTCCGAAAGGCTTTTTGGATGTTTTTAAAGTGTTTGCAAAGACTTTTAATTTAAAGCAGCACTCGAGAAGCCCAGAACTGCTTTTCAAGGCAGCAGCAGCCCCTCCCCTATTCAAACACCAGCCCTGGGTCACATGGCTGCACCAGCGAGATCACCCCTTAGCTGGCCCTCCCCTGTACCCTTCGGCCCGGCCTTACCTTCAGCAGCAGCTGTGTAATCAGAAGTGCAGCTCAACCAGTGAAAGAAGTGTGGCTGGAGTGGATGCTCCCTGGAAGATAAGGCCGACAGTGAAGGGCAGGGCTTAATCCCAGCACTCCGCGGGCTGAATACTTTGGATTGGCGGGCCGTATCCAGCCCACGGGCCGTAGTTGAGAATCCCTGTTCTAGAAAATCACTGAGTATTAACCATTGTTTAGATGAATCTAATGCTAGTGCTCTGACTGGGTCTTAGGCCATTTTCTGTTTTCTTAATTACTTAATTGGCTTTTAAAAAGTAATTTTAGGAGAGAAGTCCTTATCTGGAAAACTTTTCTCCCATGATAACAGTCTGGATTGGTTTCCTTCCTGTTGTTTGCACTGAAACATAAATCCTCTGCTGGGGTAAAAGGAAGAGCTATTTGTTCAATGTGCAAGTTCATTATGCAAGGTTATTATGCAATAGCACTGAGGACCAAGTAAGGAGGCTTAGGCTTTACATCCCTACCTCTCACAACAGGATCCCAATCAAGGATCAAGTCCTCATGCTTGCACTTTTCTTCACTTCATACTAGTGCCAGTGATGGAACATTAGTTACATTGCATCTTCTTTGATCATGGAATGAACATTCTCATTCCTCCTCCTCCATTACCACTTGCTTGTCTCTCCCTAAGAAATGAATCCCTATAGGGTTGAGGAATGGCCTTTTTCTGAATAACATGAGGTGGTATTCAGAGGATTGGTAGGGGAAGAATAGAATTTCTGAATCATCCCTATCCAATTTGAGATTACTCCTTCCCATGTCACTCCCAGCCCTCATTATTGATAAGGTCTTCCAGTCCTTCAAAGAGGGGTTTTTCCCCCCAATAAAGGCAGTCATCAAGAGGAGATGAATGCAGGAAACCTTTCCACTATGGATTTAGTTGGGATGACGTTTTGTTATAAGTGCTTTGGCATGTTCCATAATGTAGGAACAACTAGACAGAAGGCTTATCGTCTGGTTCATGACCCTTCATCTTTCTCAGATGTGATACTTTAAGTGGGGCTTCTCTAGATGACCTCACAGGATAGGCTACATCGTTTTGGATGACATAACTCCTGAGGTAACTTGATGCTTTATAAAATAAGGATTTAGAAAACTCTGAATTGGGCCCAGAAGCCTAACTGGCACCTTTTGCAGTGAGCACAAGAGAGATGTTACTCTGTTTAGGGTGGTTTTCCCTGCTAGGAGTCTGGGCATTGTATTCTTCAACTGTGGTCCTTCCAGAATGTTTTCAAAGGAAGGCCCACACAATCCAAATGCATGATTGTAATATCCTAAAACACACAACACTGTTACCAGAGCTTAATGGCCTGTAAAGGGCCATAAGTGGGACAACAAGTGAACCTGGGGAAAGAATTTTTTTTTTTAATTTAGTATTGCATTTACAGTATTGCAGAGGTTTGATTAAATCTAGACAATGAATCACTATGTCTTAAATCACACGATATTCAACATCTCACATCTTGAGGGCTGTCAGGTACTACAATATGTTTAAACTTTTATGAGTGAAGCAAACATAGGGAATATGTTGAGCCCAGCAAAAGTCACCATGCAAGGCTAATATGTGGTATGTATTAGAAATGGTACATTTAAGCCCACAGAGAGAATTTCCCTTAGGAGAAATAATTGGTGTATAGAACAACTCTCGCAATTGTCTCTGGTTTGTCCTAGTTTTGTCTTTGGGGAAAAATATATCTTAAGTGCAACTTCTACAGCAGTATTTGGAACATATTAAATTAATCATTAACAAGTAATGTGTTAAATTATATGTAATAATTTTAAAAGGATCACTATATTTAACACTAAAAAGGGTGCAGACATCCATCTCCATCTTCCTTTCTTTAAATCTGTTCCTTTTAAAATATGTTTTATTGGTTTTACTTTAAAAAGCCAGATACATACAAAACGTCAGGGTGGTGTTGTGATGGCTAATGTGAACCAGAGGACAACATTAATTTTAAAAAAATGAAGAGAGAGAGAGAGAGAGAAAGAAAGAAAGAAAGAAAGAAAGAAAGAAAGAAAGAAAGAAAGAAAGAAAGAAAGAA